>JAREIK010008629.1:1560000-1816701 GCA_029783825.1 Sapria himalayana | reverse complement strand
AATAGTGATCAGAATAGTGAATAGTGAATCGAATACTGAATAGTGAATCAGAATAGTGAATCCGGAATAGTAATAAGTGAATCAGAATAGAAAATTCAAAATAATAATAGTGAATTCAGAATAGTAAATAGTAAATCAGAATAGTGAATAGTAAATCAGAATAGTAAATCCGGAATAGTAAATAGTGAATCAGAATTATAAATTCAGAACACAGAATAGTAAATTCAGAATAGTGAATCAGAATAGTAAGTCAGAATAGTGAATAGTGAATTCATAATAGTATATAGTAAATCAAAATAGTGAATTCGGAATAGTGAATAGTAAATAGTTTTGGTTTAATTAGGTTATATTAGACAAATTTAATATGTTTACCTACATTTTGCATGAACCACTATACTAGTTCTAGGATTAAAGATATAGATTACTTTAATGATCATTTATGTGACTATAATTTTTTTTTTATTTTGAGCAATACAACTTATTTAGAATAACATGCACTAAGGCATCTAAGTTATATTTGATTGTGGTTTTTTTTTTGTATAGAATATGGCACATTCACAATCTAGCACTTGTAGCAGTAGTGTTGCTAGCACACAAGAATCAGCTCCAATTGGAGGAAACTCGGGTGGACTCTCCACTCAATCAGTACCAGTTGATTGTGAATTTAAATAAGGAAAAGATGATAAGACTTTCAGAAGTCCTATGTGGAAACACTTTACTCATCTGGTTGTTAATAATGAAGAGAATGCCCAATGCAATTATTGTAAAAAACTTTTTGTAGGTAAATCATCCTATGGTACGTCGCATTTGAAGCAACATTTTGATAGGTGTCCAAGAAGAAAATCATGGGGGTGACATAAGGCAAATGATTTTGAAAAATGATTCGAAAGGAAATGTTAATTCTGGACCTTCTGGTGCATTTAATGAAAAATAGGGAATAGAGAAAATAGCAAAGATGATTATTCTCCATGACTATCCTCTTTCGATGGTGGAGCATAGAGGATTTAGAGATTTCACAGCTACTATTCAACCTCTTTTCAAGTATCCTTATCGTAATACTGTGAAGAAACATATCTTGAACATTTACGGGGAAGAGAGGGATAAAGTCATGAAGTTGATCGAGAATAATGATAGTAGAGTTGCTATTACAATGGACATTAAGACTTCTAGCAACCAAAAAAGGGGTTTCATGTCTGTCACAACACATTTCATTGATAAATCTTGGACATTACATAGTCTAATCCTGAGGTATAACAAATTAACATGTTCTTTCTTAAATTAAGTATATATATCTTTATTCATTGTTTACTTTATTGATAATTTTGTTATTTTTTCAGGTTTATTTATGTCCCTTGCCCTCATACAATGATGTGCTAACAGAGGTGTTAATAGATGCTATGCTGGTGTGAAATGTGGACTCAAGGATATCCGCTATTACAGTGTATAATTGTTCTACTAATGATAGCATGATTGGTAAGATAAAAAAAATTGAGTGTTGATTGCTTATTGAATGACGGGTCTTTACTTCATATGCGTTGTGCTGCACATATCTTGAACCTTATTGTTAGGATTGGTTTAGATGTGATCAAGCATGTCATTGGTAATGTCAGGGAAAGTGTAGTTTTTTGGACAGCATCTCCAAAGAGAATAGAAAGGTTTGAGGATGTTTGTAGACAAATTAAAGTTCCTTGTACTAGAAGATTAGGTTTAGATTGTCCAACAAGGTGGAACTACACTTATATAATGCTTAAAACTGCTTTAGCTTATAAAAATGTTTTTCCTAGACTTAAGTTGTTTGAGTCACACTATGTGCTTGTGCCTAGTGAAGCAGAATGGGAGACTGCGAAGGATGTTTGTGATAGGTTAGAGTTGTTCTATAATGTCACTGAGTTATTTTCTGGGACAAGATATCCCACAGCCAATATGTTTTTTCCTGTGATTTGCAGAATTAAAATGACATTGAATGAATGGTTCATATCATCCAATGTAGTAATTAGTACAATGGAAAAGAGTATGATTGCAAAATTTGATACATATTGGAATGTGATCCATAAATTGATGGGTGTTGCTTTAGTATTGGACCCTAGGTATAAGATGACTTTGCTACACTTTTACTTTCCTTTGGTTTATCCAAATGACTTTAGTGAACAAATTAGCAACATTCAACGACTTTGTTATGAGTTGATGGAGGAATATTATACAAGAATGTTTAAAGGACAAATACAGAATATGCAGTACATGGAACGGTCACTTCAACTTCAAAGAGAGTTCAATAACTATCGATAGTAATTATCAATTGTTTGTGAAAAGGATGAAGACTAATAAAACTAATAGTTTCAGAACTGAATTGGACCATTACTTGGAAGAAGATGTTTTGCCTGAAAATTCTCAGTTTGATATTTTATTATGGTGGAAAGTTGAATGGGGTAAAGTATCCTGTCTTGCAAATTATTGCAAGAGACATATTAGCAATTCCAGTATCTACTGTTGCTTCAGAGTCTGCATTCAGTTCTAGTGGGAGATTAGTTAGCCCTCATCGTAATCGACTTAATCCGAAGATGATAGAAGCATTGATGTGTGCTCAAAGTTGGTTGTGGAGTGAAGTGACAAAACATGATGGTAAATTTATTTCATTGATTATTTATTTTTTATTTACCTATAATTTCATAATATTTGTAAAATTTTAATATTATTTTTCTTTTTATATTTTTTTTTCTAGGTGGAGATGACTTGTTCATTTCAGATGGTTATGCATCAATTTATGAAGAAGATATTAACGTGCATGATGAAGGTATTAAATTTTATAACTAATAAATTTTAATTCATATTGCAATTTAAGTATTCAAATATTGAGTTTTTTTTTATAATTGTATGATTCGAGATTACACATGATCGATGACAACATTTTTATCAACTTTTATGAAGATAAAGTCTATCAAACCTTGTTGAAACTTTGTTTAAGATTTTAAACATTTTGAATTTGTCACTTGATACAATATTTTGATTTGTGATGTTTTATTAACATTAGACTTTGGTTTATATTACTAAATTTATAAATCATGAAATTATAGCTGGTGTCATGGGTTAGCAAAATACGTCTTAATATCGCATGGATAAATCTGATATCCGTGAAGAATATCCGAAATCCGATGGATAGGATATGGATTTAAATTTTTTTTATCCGTAGTATATGGATATGGATATGGATATATTATTTTTATTTAGGATCGGATATGGATTTTGAAAAATCCGATCCGATGCCATCCCTAAGCATCACATTTCAAATCTAATTTTGGATATAAATATTCAATAGATTCGTTAATTATGAAATTATATTTTGTGAACAATATATATCCAAAATTATTCATTTTTTTGTGCTTATCATTTTTTAATCCAAGTATAGAAAAGTTTACGATATAAATATGAAGCACGTAAATAGGAGCACACTGGTTGAGCACTCCCACCATTAACACAATACAAGTACAAAATAACTAAAAAGAGAAAAGGTGAAAATTATAACATCCCCCCTTAATTGATACATAAATATCTAAAATATTAAACTTTAATAAAAAAATGATTTTATTGAACATTCAACATAATAATTGTTTACAATGTTAAATGATACGTTGTCACTTTAATTTTTTTTTATATTTATTAACTTTGTTTCATTTATTAATGAAATTTTCAAAAAATAAACAAAAATGTGATCTAGAATAGAAAATGATAAAATAAGTAAATTAAATATAATTATTAATAAACGTAACAAAATATCTAAATCATTTTTATATGTCATCTCTACTAGACGTCTAAATGCATGATTATATCACATAAAATGAGTCATTACTTGCACTAGCATGAAGAGCAATACATGAAGTTTTGATATATTTTTTTAGCCGAAATACTTTATTCTCTAGTGTAGAGATTTTCAATCACTGTGATATAATATTCTCAACTTGACTAAGAATAAATGTTTAAGTCAAGAATATATCATAAATGAATTAATCATAATCAATCAAATGTGATATTTTAATCTAAAATAAAAAATATTTAATATATCATACATTCATACTAAATCCCAAAAGAAATTTTATTCCAAATCATATGATACTACAAATAAATTATCAGTAAAATAAAATAAAATCAAATCAAAATTGAATTATCTAAAAATTAAATCATAGAAATAAGGCTAATTAGATAAATGAAAAAAAACATAACAAATAAAAGAAATAAATGATTAAGCTGAATATTACCTTCATGAATGAAATGTGGTGTTTTTTCATTAACTACACAATTCTTAATGAAGATGAAAAAAATAATAATAAAAACAAAATAATTATCCATAAAATGACTATTAACTCATGACTTGATAATTCCTAAGTTCAAAGTAAAAGGATGAGTCACGAGGACTCTAGTGCTTGAAGATCAAGAAGAGTATACTGCTATTCTATTGGAGAGCTATATTTTGTGTCTTGGTATTTATGAGTTACATAGTGATAGATACACAACATATCATTGAGAGTGATCACTTAGATAACTTAGATTATGTCGAGCACTATTTGGACCTATTCATTGACTTTGTTGCCATCTTTGTGGATTCTCATCGTCATGTTTAAGAATATATTGGAGAAGAACAAAAAGATACTTGTATCAAAATTGAAGAATATATTCGAGAAAAAATATAATTTTCAAAGACTTGTTAAACAAGGCTCTTGAATCCTTCTTTCAGGTCTCCCGAGTCATTGATCAAATTCAGTTGGATTGGCATCTTCAAATGCATCCTTCACCAAGTCCCATAGATTCGAGACTTGAACCTCGTCATCATTTTGATACTTCAAAAACTATAGTTTTCCCCTTTAAAAAATAGAATCTAAGAAGACTGACGCACACCATTGCTCATTATATTTCCCTCTTATACCACTTTGTTGTTAGTAGTAAAAAAAGTGAGTGATGATTTAATAGATTCCAATAATATCACAACTTAATTACGTCACCTAAAGAAAATTTATATAATATGATACATGGCCTGAATACATAAGTTGTGAGGTGGATAGTGGAGAGGCGATGATAACTAACACGTTTACTTATTCATTTGATTAATTAAAAAATTATCACATTTTGAAGTACTGCTCAATTGACTAAGTAAATAACTTTCAAGTTTTGAGACATTACTCAATAAAACACAAAAACAAATAGGGTTTCAGCAGATATGTCAATTGGGACAGATAGACCAAGGCAAGGCCCAAGGCACGGCCCAATTCAGCAGTACCTAGTATGGCCCGGGATGCTAATTCAAAACCATGTCAAGATATGCTGTAGGCTGTGCTTGGCTAAATTTTTTTGTATGGGAAAAAAGCATGGCACGGCCCAGCATGACGACCCACATGAGCTAGTTTCGGCCTAGCTAGCAGAACAAGCTAGTCAAGTCCTGAGACAGACTATCCTGGACTAAACCAGGCTAGCCATACCTAGATTAACATGACCAGGCATGATCTAACTAAAAAATGGCACTCCTCTTCCCCTTTATAGAGTCGACAAAGTGGGCGTCAATGCTCATTGCACACCATTGATCTATTATAGTAAAAACAACAATAATTAGTGATGTGTGCCCCTTTTTACTTCTAGATGAAGGTGTGTGCATTGAAGCGCAACATCCACATGCATTGTGCTAGTACAATGCATGCAACTTTTCTTGCTTTAGAGTTAATTTTGCTTACAAGCCCTATGTCTTGTTTTCCCTAGGGTATTAGACAAAACTACGCGATAAAATTCATGATAAAATATGTTAAATGGTGTGCCCTTATATAATGTGCAAGGTAAATTGAAACAACCAACAATGTAGGTATTTCTATCAAAAACAGAACAAATAAGAAGAAAATATTAAAAAAAAAGATTATACCTAGTACACAAAACTCATGTTTTAGTGTTGAAATTGAAAGATAAGTATCTCAACATCCTTACTCTCAAAATTCAGAGGTCTTATCTGATGAGTCACGAACATAAACCCTACCATCATTTAACAAAAAATTTATCATCACATCAAGACATGACCTCCAATAAATACATGCACCACAAAGTACTTTCGGGTAATCACTCATTATAGTATTATTATCGCACAAACACAATTAATACTAGTTTATAAAAAATTATAAAAAAAATACTTAGAAAAAGAGTCAAAATTTTAAAAATAAAAATTATTATTTAGTAATATATTTATTTTGATTTTGAATCATTTTAGATTTTACAATTATATTTTAATTTATATCATTCTTATTAATACTAGTTTATTAATTTATTTATTGATCATTATTATTATATATATTAATAAAATTATTTATATTTAGTTTACATTAGATATAATTATTGAGATTATTATAACTAAATATTATATTCACATTTAAAAAAATTAAAAATTATTATATTTTGGAAGGTTACAACCTTCGAAAATTAAAAAAAAAATCAAAAAAATTAATTTTTTTTTTTCATTCTTTAAATAAAAAATATATCACTAAAGGTCTAAACCTTAAATCACTATTATAAATCACTAAATGTTATTTGAATTCATTATAATTCTAAATAGTCATTTTAATTATTTATTAGTTTATTATTATAAAATTATATATTATAAAATAAATAATAAGTAAGAAAAATATAATTTAAATAATTTATTTTTTATAACAAAAATATAAACATATAAAAAAAAGAAAATATTAAAAAAATTATTATTTAGTAATATATTTTACTTTGATTTTGAATAAATTTATGTTTTACAAATATATTTTAAATAATATCTATCTTATTAATAATTTTATTAATTTATTTTTTGTTCATTATTATAATATCAAGCAATGTAATTATTTATATTGAATTTAAAAGACTTATAATTATTAAGATTATTATAACTAAATATTATATTTACATTTGAAAAAAATTTAGAAATTATTATATTTTCAAAAGTTATAACCTTCAAATATTAGAAAAAATAATAAAAATAAATTTTTTGTGTTATAATTGTTTAAATAAAACTTATAAACTACTAAATGCCTTAACACTTAAATCTCTAAACTCTTAAACACAAAAGCACCTAAATAATTAAAACAAAAAACTCGTAAATCATAAATATAATTTAAATAATTTATTAAAATATTAATCACAAAATAAATTATGAGTGATACAAATATAATTTAAATAATTTATTTTTCATCAAAAAATATAGTCTTTTAAAAAGAAGCAAAAACTAAAAAGCAAATATTATTATTTAGTAAAAATTTTGATTTGATTTTGAATAATTTTAGGTTTTACAATTATATTTTAATTTATATCTATCATATTAATAATGACATATTAATTCTTTTTTTTTTTATAATTGATAACATATCTATCAATAAAATTGTTATATTTAGTTTATATTATTGTATTAACATTTTTAAAAAATTTTAAAATTATTATATTTTCAAAGGTTATAACCATTGAAAATGTGAGAAAATATCGAAAATAATTTTTATTTGTTATTTCATTGTTTAAATAAAACATATAAACCACTATATCCCTAAACACTTAAATCAATAACTACTAAATCTTGAAAAACCTAAATAGATAATGCTTTTAAACATTATACCCTAAATAATAAATAATAAATCTCGATATTATTTTTTTCATAATAATTTAAAATTTCCATTTTAATTATTTATTCGTTTATTTTTATATAAATCTTAATTACAAAATAAATTATGAGTTAGACAAATTTAATTTATATAAATTATTTTTAATCAAAAAATAGATAAACATATAAAAAGAAGAAAAATTTAAGAACAAAATTTTATTATATAGTAATATATTTTAGTTTCCTTCTGAATCATTTTAGGTTTTATAATTATATTTTAATTGATATCTATCTTATTAATAATAGATTATAAATTTATTTTTTGATCATTATTATAATATTTATCAATATAATTATTTATATTGAATTTATATGATAAATAAATATAATGATTTTTATAACTAAATATTGAATTCACTTTTGAAAAAATTTAAAATTATTATATTTTCAAAGGTTATAACCTTTGAAAATATCAAAAAATAATAAAAATACATTTTTTGTTATTTTATTTTTTAAATAAAACCTATAAACCACTAAATGCATACATAGTTAAATCAGTAAACTCCTAAACCCTGTAATGCATGAATACATAAACCATTAAACCGCTATATACTACTTAATAATAAGTAAATCTAATTTTTATTTCTATTTATTATTATTTTAAATATTCATTTTTATTATGAATAGTTTCTTTTTATAGAAATATCTAGTACAAAATAAATTATGACCGCCACAAATATAATTTAAATAATTTATTTTTAATAAATACATATATATAAGCTTATAAAAGAAGTAAAAATTAAAAATTATTATCTGGTAATATATTTTACTTTATATTTTAATCAATTTGGGTTTTGTAAATATTTTTTAATTATATCTATCTTATTATTAATAGTTTATTAATTTAATTATTGATAATTATTATAATATCTATCAATAAAATTGTTTATATTGAATTTATATGAAATATAATTATTAATATTATTATAACATAAGATTGTATTCACATTTTAAAAAATTTTAAATATTATTATATCTTCAAAGGTTATAGCCTATGAAAATGAGAAAAAATTACAAATTTTTTTTTGTTATTTTATTGTTTAAATAAAACCTATAAACTACAAAATGCCTTAAAACATAAATTACTAAACTCATAATCGACAAAGCCTCTAAATACTTGAACCGTTAAAATTTTATCCATTAATAATAAATCATAAATCTCATTTTAATTTTTATTCAGTATAATTTAAAATTTTTATTATAATTATTTATCTGTTTATTCTTATAAAAATATTAATTACAAAATAAATTATAAGTGAGACATATCTATTTTTAAATTATACCGGTGTACCCTAAATAATAAAGTATACATCTCATTTTTTTATTATAATTTTAAATATTCAAATTTTATTATTTATTTTTTTATTTTTATATAAATATTAATTACAAAAAAATTATGAGTTACACAAATATAATTTATATAAATTATTTTTCATCAAAATTAATATAGATAAACTTTTTAAAAGAAAAATAATTTTCAAAACAAAAAATTAATATATAGTAATATATTTTTCTTTGCTTCTGGATCATTTTAGGTATTGTAAATATATTTTGATTGATATCTATCTAATTAATAATAGATTATTAATTTACTTTTAAATCATTATTAGAATATTTATCATTAAAATTGTTTATGTTGAATTTATGATATATAAAAATAATGATTAATATAACTAAATATTGAATTTACTTTTAAAATAATTTAAAAATTATTATATTTTCCAAGGCTATAATCTTTGAAAATATCAAAAAATAATAAAAATAATTTTTGTTATTTTATTTTTTAAATAAAATCTATAAACCACGAAATTCACACACAGTTAGATCATTAAACTCCTAGACCCCGTAATGCCTAAATACATAAACCATTATAATGATATATGCTCCTTAATAATTAGTAAATTTAATATTTATTTCAATTTATTATAATTCTAAATATTCATTTTAATTATTTATTAGTTTATTTTTATAGAAATATTTATTCAAAATAAATTATAAGTGCGACAAATATAATTTAAATAATTTATTTTTAAGCAAAAATATATATATACGCTTATAAAAGAAGTAAAAATTTAAAAATTAAAAATTATTATCTAGTATTATATTTTACTTAAAATTTTGAATCAATTTGGGTTTCGTAAATATTTTATTAATTAATTTCTATCCTATTATTATAGTTTATTAATTTAATTTTTGATCATTATTATAATATCTGTCAATAAATTATTTATATTGAATTTATATGATATGATAATTATTAATATTATTATAACTAATAATTTTATTCACATTTCAAAAAATTTTAAATATTATTATATTTTCAAAGGATATAACCTAGGAAAACTGATAAAAAAAGTACAAAATACTTTTTTTGTTATTGTATTGTTTAATAAAATCTTATAAACCACTAAATGCCTAAAAACATAAATCACTAAACTCCTAAACGACAAACATCTAAATAAAGAAATCATTAAACTGATATACATTAATACTAAATCATAAATCATCATTTTAATTTGTATTCAGTATAATTTTAAATTTATTTTTAATTACTTATCAGTTTATTTTTACATGAATATTAATTTCAAAAATAAATAATTAGTGAGACAGATATAATTTAAATTAGACCACTATACCCTAAATAATAAATATTAAATCCCAATATTATTTATTTCATTATAATTTAAAATATTTTTTTAATTAGTTATTTATTTATTTTATATAAATATTAATTACAAAATAAAGTATGAGTTGGATAAATATAATTTATATAAATTATTTATCATAAAAAAATACAGATAAACTTTTTAAAAGAATAAAAAAATTCAAAAGAAAAAATTATTATATAGTAATATATTTTGCTTTGATTCTGGATCATTTTAGGTTTTGAAATTATATTTTAATTGATATCTATCTTATAAATAATAGATCATAAATTTATTTTTTGATAATTATTAGAATATTTATCAATAAAATTATTTATATCGAATTTATATGATATATAAATATAATGATTATTATAACTAATTATTGTATTCACTTTTGAAAATAATTTAAAAATTATTATATTTCAAATGTTATAACCTTTGAAAATATCAAAAAATAATAAAAATAAATTTATAGTTATTTTATTTTTTAATTAAAACCTATAAATCACTAATGCACACACAGTTAAATCACTAAACTCATAAATCCACCTAATGCCTAAATAGATAAACCATTAAACTGCTATAAACTAGTTAATAATTAATAAATATAATTTTTTTTTTCAATTTATTATAATTTTAAATATTCATTTTAATTATTTATTAGTTTAATTATATTGAAATATTTACTACAAATAAATTCTGAGCACCACAAATATAATTTAAATAATTTTATATTTAATCAAAAAGTTATATACGCTTATAAATGAAATAAAAAATTTAAAATAAAAATTATTATCCAGTAATATATTTTACTTTAATTTTGAATCAATTTGGGTTTTATAAATATTTTTAATTAATCTTTATCTTGTTATTAATAGTTTATTGATTTAATTTTTGATCATTATTATAATATCTATCAATAAAATTATTTATTTTGAATTTATATTATATATAATTATTAATATTTTTATAAATAAATATTATATTCACATTTCAAAAAAATTTAAATATTATTATATTTTCAATGGTTATAACCTATGAAAATGAGAAAAAAATACAATTTTTTTTGTATTTCATTGTTAAAATAAAACCTATAAACCACTAAATGCTTTAAAACATAAATCGCTATACTCATAAACGACAAAACCTCTAAATACTTAAACTATTAAACTGGTATGCATTAAAAATAAATCATAAATCTCATTTTAATTTTTATTCAGTATAATTTTATATTTTTATTTTAATTATTTAATAGTTTAATATTATAGAAATATTAATTACAAAATAAATTATTAGTGAGAGAGATCTAATTTAAATTAAACTGGTATACACTAAATAATAAATAATAAATCTTATTTTTTTCATTATAATTTAAAATATTCATTTTAATTATTTATTTATTTTTATTTTTTTAAATATTAATTACAAAATAAATTATGTGTTAGACAAATATAATTAATATAAATTATTTTTTATCAAAAAAATTTAGATAAACTTTTTAAAAGAAAAAAAAAATTCAAAACAAAAAATTATTTTATAGTATATATTTTGCTTTGCATCTGAATCATTTTAGATTTTAAAAATATATTTTAATTGATATCAATCATATTAAAAATAGATTATTTATTTATTTTTTGATCATTATTAGAATATTTATCAATAAAATTGTTTATATTGAATTTATATGATATATAAATATAATGATTATTATAACTAAATATTAAATTTACTTTTAAAAAAATTTAAAAATTATCATATTTTCAAAGGTTATAACCTTTGAAAATATGAAAAATTAATAAAAATAATAATTTTGTTATTTTATTTTTTAAATAATACATATAAACTACTAAATCATTATACTGTTAAATCAGTAAACTACTGAACCCCATAATGGCTAAATACATAAACCATTAAAACCCTATATTCTAATTAATAATTAGTAAATTTAATATTTATTTCAATTTAATTTTAAATATTCATTTTAATTATTTATTAGTTTAATTTTATAGAAATATTTTTACAAAATAAGTTATGAGTGCGACAAATATAATTTAAATAATTTATTTTTAATCAATATATATATATATATATACGCTTATAAAATAAGTAAGAATTTAAAAATTATTATCCTGTAATATAATTTACTTTAATTTTGAATCAATTTTGATTTTTTAAATAATTTCTATATTATTATTAATAGTTTATTAATTTAATTTTTGATCATTATTATAATATCTATCAATAAAATTATTTATATTGAATTTATATTATATATAGTTATTAATATTATTATAACTAAATATTGTATTCACATTTCAAAAAATTTTAAATATTATTATATTTTCAAAGTTATAACATATGAAAATGACAAAAAATTACAAAATATTTTTTTGTTATTTTATTCTTTAAATAAAAGCTATAAACCACTAAATACATAAAAACATAAATCACTAAATTCCTAAACGACAAAACCTATAAATACTTAAACCATTAAACTGGTTTTCTTTAATAATAAATCATAAATCTCATTTTAATTTTTACTAAATATAATTTTAAATTTTTATTTTAATTATTTATCAGTTTATTTTTATAGAAATAGTAATTACAAAATAAATTATTAGTGAGACTGATCTAATTTAAATCAAACCGGTATACCGTAAATAATAAATAATGAATCTCAATATTATTTTTTTCTTTATAATTTAAAATATTCATTTTAATTAGTTATTTGTTTATTTTTATATAAATATTAATTATCAAATAAATAATGAGTTATATAAATATAATTTATATAAATTATTTTTCATCAAAAAAATAAAGATAAACTTTTTAAAATAATAAAAATTTCAAAACAAATAATTATTATTTAGTAATATATTTTCATTTACTTTTGAATCAATTTAGGTTTACATATTATATTTCTAGTAATATGAATCTTATTCATTATAGATTTTTAATTTAATATTTGATAATTATTAGAATATCTATCGATAAAATTATTTATAATGAATTTAAATTATATATAATTATTATGATTATTATAAATAAATATTGTATTCACTCTTGAAAAAAATTTAAAAATTATTATATTTTCAAAGGTTATAAGCTTAAAAATCTGAGAAAAAATAATACAAATAAATTTTTTGTCATTTCATTTTTTAAATAAAACCTATAGACCATTAATTCCCTACTTACTTAAATCAACAAGCTCATAAATCTCGTAACCACTAAATACATAAATTTTTTAATATCTATATACTACTTAATGAATAATAAATATCATTTTTATGTCCATTTATTATAATTTTAAATATCCATTTTAATTATTTATAAGTTAATTTTTTACAAAAATTAATTACAAAATAAATTTCGAGTTAGACAAATATTATTTAAATAATTGATTATTAATAAAAAAAATATAAGCTTACAAAAAGAAGGAAAAATTTAGAAATTAAATATTATTATTTAGTAATATATTTTGATTTTATTTTGAATCATTTTGTGTCATCTTAATATATGTTAATTAATATTTATATTTTTAATAATAGTTTATTAATTTAATTTTTGATCATTATTATAATATCGATCATTAAAATTGTTTATATTGAATTTATATGATATATAATTAATAAGATTAATATAATTATACATGATATTCACATTTCAAAAAATTTTAAAATTTATTTTAATTTCAAAGGTTATAACCTTTGAAAATCAGAAAATATCTAAAAAATTTTTTTTATTTTTATTATATAAATAAAACCTATAAACCACAGAATGCCTAAAAACATAAATTGCTAAACTCCTAAACAACAAACTCCTAACTAATCAAACCAATAAACATGTATACCATATATAATAAATTATAAATCTGATTTTAATTTGTATTCATTTTAATTTTAAATATTCAATTTTATTATTTATTAGTTTCTTTTTTATAGAAATATTAATTACAAAATAAATAATGAGTGAGACAAATATAATTTTAATAATTTATTTGTAATAAAAAAAATATAATCTTATAAAAATAAATAAAAATTTAAAAACAAAAATTTATTAAATAGTAATATATTTTACTTTGATTTTTAATCATTATAGATTTTGCAATTATATTTTAATAGCTAACAATCTTATTATAATAGTTTATTTATTTCATTTTTGATCATTATTATAATATCTTTCAATAAAATTACTTATATTAAATTTTAATGTTATATAATTATTAAGATTATTAAAACTAAATATTATATTTACATTTCAAAAAATTTTAAAAATTATTATATTTACAAAGGTTATAGCTTTCAAAAATGATAAAAAATAACAAAAATAATTTTTTGTTTTTTCGTTGTTTAACTTAAAACTATAAATCACTAAAGGTCTAAACACTTAAATTACTAAACCCATAAACCCCAAAACACCTAAATACTTGAATTATTAAACTGGTACATCCTAATATAATAAATAATAAAATTGAATTATATTTGTATTCATTATAATTTTAAATATTTATTTTAATTAATTATTTGTTTATTATTATAGAATTATAAATTATAAAATAAATTATAAGTAAGACAAATATAATAAAAATAATTTATTTTTAATAACAAAAATATAAACATATAAAAAAAGTAAAATATTAAAAAATTATTATTTAGTAAAATATTTTACTTTGATATTGAATAAATATAGATTTTGCAAATATAATTTAAATTATATCTATCTTATTAATAATAATTTATTAATTTATTTTATGATCATTATTATAATACCTAGCAATATAATTATTTATATTGAATTTAAATGACTTATAATTATTAAGATTATTATAACTAAATATTATATTTACATTTGAAAAAATTTTGAAAATTATTATATTTTTAAAGGTTATAACCTTCAAGTATTAGAAAAAATAATAAAAAAATTTTTTTGTTATATCATTCTTTAAAAAAACTTATAAATCACTAAATTCCTAAACACTTAAATCTCTAAAGTCTTAACCACGAAAGCCCCTAAATAATTAAAACTTTAAACTCATAATCCTTAAATATAATTTAAATGATTTATAAAAATTTTAATCACAAATTAATTATGAGTGATATAAATATAATTTAAATAATTTATTTTTTAACAAAAAAAAATAGTCTTATAAAAAGAAGCAAAGACTAAAAAACATAAATTATTATTAAGTAATAAATTTTAATTTGATTCTGAATAATTTTAGGTTTTGCAATTATATTTTAATTTATATCTATCATATTAATAATAGCATATTATTTTTTTTTGATAATTGATATAATGTCTATCAATAAAATTATTTATATTTAGTTTATATTATATATAATTATAATGATTATTATTACGAAATATTGTATTCATATTTTTAAAAAATTTTAAAATTATTATATTTTGAAAGGTTATAAACTTTGAAAATGTGAGAAAATATCAAAAATATTTTTTTTTTGTTATTTCATTGTTTAAATACAACCTATAAACCACTAAACACTTAAATCAATAACTCCTAAATATCAAAAACCCTAAATAGATAATCCTTTTATAATGTACACCCTAAATAATAAATAATAAATCTCAATATTATTTTTTTCATTATAATTTAAAATATTCATTTTAATTATTTATTCGTTTATTTTTATATAAATATTAATTACAAAATAAATTATGAGTTAGACAAATATAATTTATATAAATTATTTTTCATCAAAAAATATAGATGAACTTTTTTAAAGAATAAAAAATTTAAGAACAAAAAAATATTACATGGTAAGATATTTTGATTTGATTCTGAATCATTTTTGGTTTTGTAATTATATTTTAATTGATATCTATCTTATTAAAAATAGATTATTTTTTTATTATTTGATCATTATTAGAATATTTATCAATAAAATTGTTTATATCGAATTTATATGATATATAAATGTAATGATTATTATAACAAAATATTAAATTAACTTTTGAAAAAAATATAAAAATTATAATGTTTTCAAAGGTTAGAACCACTGAAAATATGATAAATTAATAAAAATATATATATTAGTTTTTATTTTTTAAATAAAACCTATAAACCAGTAAATGCATACACAATTAAATCAGTAAACTACTGAACCCCATAATGGCTAAATACATAAACCAATAAACCGCTATATACTAATTAATAATTAGTAAATTTAATATTTATTTCAATTTATTATATTTTTAAATATTCATTTTAATTATTTATTAGTTTATTTTTATGGAAATATTTATTACAAAATACATAATGAGTGCGACAAATATAATTTAAATAATTTATTTTTAATCAAAAAAAATATATACGCTTATAAAAGAAGTAAAAATTTAAAAATTAAAAATTATAATCCAGTAATATATTTTACTTTAATTTTGAATCAATTTGAGTCTTATAAATATTTTTTAATTAATCTCTATCTTATTATTAATAGTTTATCAATTTAATTTTTGATCATTATTATAATATCTATCAATAAAATTGTTTATATTGAATTTATGTGAAATATAATTATTAATATTATAATAACTAAATATTATATTCACATTTCAAAAAATTTTAAATATTATTATATTTTCAAAGGTTATAACATATGAAAATGAGAAAAAATTACAAATTATTTTTTTTATTTTATTGTCTAAATAAAACCTATAAACCATTAAATGTCTTAAAATATAAATCGCTAAACTCCTAAACGACAAAACCTCTAAATACTTAAACCATTAAACTAGTATGCATTAATTATAAATCATAAGTCTGATTTTAATCTTTATTCAGTATAATTTTAAATTTTTATTTTAATTATTTATTAGTTTATTTTTATAGAAATATTAATTACAAAATAAATTATTAATGAGACACATCTAATTTAAATTAAACCAGTATACCCTAAATAATAAATAATAAATCTCAATATTATTTTTTTCATTATAATTTATAATATTCATTTTAATTTCTTATTTTTTTATTTTTATATAAATATTAAATACAAAATAAATTATGAGTTAGATAAATATAATTTATATAAATTATTTTTCATCAAAAAAATATAGATAAACTTTTTAAAAGATAACAAAATTTCAAAACAATTGATTATCATTTATTAATTTATTTTCCTTTGCTTTTGAATTATTTTAAGTTTTCATATTATATTTTAAGTAATATGAATCTAATTCATTATAGATTTTTAATTTATTTTTTGATAATTATTAGAATATCTATCAATAAAAATTGTTTATATTGAATTTATATTATATATAATTATTATGATTATTATAAATAAATATTATATTCACTCTTGAAAAAAATTTAAAAATTATTATATTTTAAAAATTTATAACCTTAAAAATCTGAGAAAAAATAATTAAAATAAATTTTTTGTTATTTTATTTTTAAAATCAAACCTATCGACCATTAAATGCATACTTACTTTAATCAGTAAGCTCATAAACCCAGGATTCCCTTAATACACAAACCTTTTAACATCTATATACTAGTTAATGAATAATAAATCTCTTTTTATGTCTATTTATTATAATTTTAAATATTCATTTTAATTATTTATAGTTTAATTTTTTACAAAAAATAATTACAAAATAAATTTCGAGTGAGACAAATATTATTTTAATAATTGATTTTTAATAAAAAAATATAAGCTTATAAAAAGAAGGAAAAATTTAGAAATTAAATATTATTATTTAGTAATATATTTTGATTTGATTTTGAATCATTTTGTGTCATGTAAGTATAAGTTATTTAATATTTATATTTTTAATAATAGTTTATTAATTTAATTTTTGATCATTATTAAAATATCTATCATTAAAATTGTTTATATTGAATTTATAAGATATATAATTAGTAAGATTAATATAATTATACATGGTATTCACATCACAAAAAATTTTAAAAATTATTTTATTTTCAAAGGTTATAACCTTTGAAAATCAGAAAAAATCTAAAAAACAAAATTTTTATTTTTATTTATATTTATAAATAAAACCTATAAACCACAGAATACCTAAAAACATAAACCCTACCATCATTTAACAAAAAATTTATCATCACATCAAGACATGACCTCCAATAAATACATTCACCACAAAAGTACTTTCAGGTAATCAGTCATTATAGTATTATTATCGCACAAACACAATTAACTTCCGAATTCTTATCAAATATAATATGTTAGTATTTATCTAATCAAACAAAAAATAAATAAAATTATAAAAAAAATAAAACTATTGAAACCACGACATGTACAAATGCCAGAGTTGAATTCACGATAAATTATGTCAAATAATGATATCATTCGTTAATATATGCTACCATTGTCGCAATCTTAAATTTGCAAAAACATATATCAGCAAGTAGAAAAGCAGCCGAATAGCAACTATTTTGCAAAAACTGAATGTGTATTTTATCCATTTCCCCTCCCATCTTTGATCATTCCTAAATTTCAAATCCTCTAGTTGGAACTCTAATCAAATAGTTCTTAATTCTACACCTCTATACTTACCAGCAATGTCATCCAACATGATATAGTGTGAACAGTGTATATTCTATTCGCCACCACCATGAACCTCAAGGGTATAATAGTCAGATTAGACAATTGCACGGCTATTTTACGATGAAAATGTGGAATCACTTGGATTATTTATTTAAAAAAAAACAATTTAGTATAAGGTAGAATGCTAACCCATCTTTACTTTCCCATCAACAGTTGGATTCAGCAATGCTTTTCTGATATTTTAAAGATAATTTAGTTTTTGTTGTGAATTCATCCTCGACTGGCCCAAGTTTGAGTTTTGATGATATTCTCCTGTACATGTCCAAGTTACCTGTCATAAAGATAAGGCTTACAAAGTGAAGATACGAAAAAAAAATTGACTAAATGGATCATATTCTACGATTGATTGAGAAACTAGGGCAAAGCATGTAATGCGTGAATAAAAGACTGAGCTAAGTGTGATCACTAGCCATCACTAGCTATCATTGACACCAACGAACATCAATATTATCATTGCACAATATAGCATAATATGTTTTTCAAAAAAATAAATTAAATAGTAGTAAAAATGTCAAATTTTTTATTTTCGACTGAGTGAGATTTAACAAAATTTTAATTTTAATATTCTTCTATGAATAGTCATCATAATAATCGTCATAAGCCCATATTCCCAGTATTTTTTTATTAGAATACTAATGGAGATCGTACACAATACACAAGACTCCCACTTAGTATTGAGTCTGGAAGAGATTAATATCTCGACAACATTATCTCTGAAAATCAAAGAGACTGCATTAGATTAGTTTCGAACCCACGACATGCCACCCTACCTCAATACTACCCCCCACAAACACGACAATACATATTTTTATAATACATTTCCCAGTAATTATGGGAACTTTTATTGAGATTACATTTGATAATAAAAAATTTCAATACACATTTATTTATAAAAAGAAGTGTTATTTGAGAAATTTTGATATAACTTTTATGATTTTTTAATCTTTAAAAGCTAAATCTTTAATAAATTCGGGTTATTAATACCACCCAATTTAATAGTGAGTTATTAATACTCTCTATATAAGTTATTCGTATACATAGTTTTAACAAATTTAGTAGCGTCTGTCAAATATAATGTGCCGGGCCGACCCATGCCATTTTTAGCCGGCCCAACCATGCTTTCGTGTCGGGCCAGGCATTGCACGGTTACTATATCATGTCGTGCCTAGCCTGACAGGGTTCTGTTGAAGTCAACCTGGTGGAGCCGAAACCCTAATTTTTAAAAAATTCGGGTTTCGCCATTTTAGCGGCACGGCGCCGCGGCGGCGTGCCGCACGATTCTTTTCAACTTTTGCCGGACGAACCTCTCCCGTCGATCTCAATTTCTACAGCTGATGCGATTTCTCGGCTCATGCCGAGGTACCGTACCCACGGGCTACGGTAGCTTACCGGGCCATCACGGCACAAGGCCCGGTTGGCCTCGGCACGGCATTGGAACAAGCACGTAAAATTTCCGTGCCGGGCCGGGCCAGGCACGGCCGAATAATGCCGTGCCTCGTGCTGATCGGCCCGGCCCGATTGAAACCTTTAAGTTGTGACCAATTTTTTTCATACTTGGATTTGATTGGTATAATCCAATTAATTCTAGTTAGCTTGACCAAATTTGATAGTAATACTTTTCTCATACTATTTTCTTGCATCTTTTCTTGATCAAATTCTCTCCATCACATTTTTACTGTTACAAGTTGTGACATGATGAGGTTACTTGGATTTATATCTTAATTAGTAGCGATTTCTTATTAGATCATTGAGACTAAGAATCAGACCAATCAAATCACATATAAGTGATTCCTGCAAACGCAGCCCAGACATGATAGTTATTTCTTTTAATTATGTATTTTTGTGTATTTTTGTGTATTTTTGTGAATTTTTAGTTTACTTCCATTAGTTTTCAGTATACTTGGTTTGTATAAAATCTCATTTTCTGATCTGAGAAAATGTAACATAAGACAATTAGTTATGCATTGTTGGATATCTGAGTTATACCTAACAATTTGAGCTGCCCATAGAAAGCTATTTTTGCCTGCCCTGCCCAAATAAGCATCAGGCAAGATCGACCCAATTGTGCAAAAGTAATAACCAGCACAATCTTTATCATCATTATTCATTTCATATCATTTTCTACCATGCACAAATTCAAGCTATCCATTTTCAGACATAACTATTGCATATAAGAATAATTTTTTAAGAAATTATTAAAAAACATTTGATAAAATAAATTCTATGTATAATTACTATGGGTGAAATTCTTACACTAAAGTATTACAAAGAAATATAAAATAATCATCAAAATATATTTATCATATAATCAAAGTTGATAACATAGATTTATAATAAAATATTTTCATCCAAAAATTAAATTGTCAACATCTTTTTGATATTATCAACTTGTCAATCTGAATAATTTATAGGATGAATAATTTTTTATTCAAATGTTCAGCCTACATGAGATATATATATATATATATATTTATTTATTTATTTAATTTATAGGATGAATATTATCAAC
Organism: Sapria himalayana; assembly: GCA_029783825.1. Lineage (NCBI taxonomy): Eukaryota > Viridiplantae > Streptophyta > Magnoliopsida > Malpighiales > Rafflesiaceae > Sapria > Sapria himalayana. Next base: position 1,795,290 of record JAREIK010008629.1, on the reverse strand, counting down.
TTGTCAAATATTCAATCTGAAACCATACCTAAACATTCCCTAATTCTCTTATTACTCAGTAAGTTTATCTTTGTGAGTTTTCTCACATCGATCTAGTAATGTCATCATAGAAAATTAAATTTTTTAGAAGCTCGACATTTTGAATGATAAATCATAATTAGACTAAAAATTATCTTATAATAATTTATTTTTAGCCTAATATATATATATATTTTTTTTCTATTATCACATAAAATTTCTAGCAACATGCTTTATTTCATCTATTTGACTTTAATATTATTGTCTATATATTTTTATGATTACAACATATCTTTTAATTGTAAATCCTAAATAATAATATTTTAGTTTTTTTTTTAGTTTTTGTTTTTTATTTTACATTTATAATTTGAGCATCGAACATATAAGTTGTCTCAAATAATTATTTCTCTATATAAAGTGAATTTTTCAGTTTATTTCTCGCTACATCCTACCAAAGAAAAGATTGCTGACCCTAGAGAGAGACCATATGTTACGAACGTAGAAAAACATAATCCAAAAAAATAATAACAAAAATAGTCAATAATAAGATATACAATATACAAAAGAAAATATTATCTTATAAATAGCAATATAAAGTATTTGGGCAGCACACTCATAAAAAAAATTAATAAAAAATAATATAAAAAAGTAGTCATCATCAAGTTGGCACATGATATTTAGAACACCAAACTTGAAAAAAATAAAAGTTTGGCCTCCAAAAGAGCTTTATAATAAATGTTGTCTGACAAATCTCTTATAAAAATACAAACTATAATAATGATTATATCCTAAATTTTCCTACAAAAATAAGAACTAATTTGTCTCTATAAACTTAATTTGATCATGTAATAAAGAATTAGTTTTTATATGTTTCATTATCTAGTTATCACGATAATATAGTAGCCGTGGGGGTAAATGGCTATCAAATGTCTTAACAATGGCTTATCCATAGAATCTCATATATAACTATAGTTATCACTCTAAACTTTACATCAGCATTAAAAATCATAACTATCAAATGACTCTTATTTACCTATGAGTTATGATTATATCTAAAAAATATAATAACTTATTTTCTCTATGTGCAAACTACTTCACAACTGAAATTCAATTATCTGACTAGCAGAAAACATCCATGATTATTAACGAGATGTTAGAGCTTAGAGATTTCTTCACAAATTGAATCAAGCAAAAAGTAATATGAAAGTAATCATATAAAGAAAAATAAAGAACATTATTAATGATAATAACTACAACTTTTATATTTGATCTCGCGATAGTAAAATAATTAATTTTTCATATAATTATCTAAGTATCAAGTCAATTCAGTTGAAAAGTTGATATCAGATAAAAGATATGTATCTAACTCGATAGAAATATCAGCTAAAGTATAATACAAAAGACCGATCTCTAAGAAAACAAATAAAAGATACCTTCAATATGACAATATAATACTTGTATCGTCATAAGCCAACTCAATCCATGAAAAATATGTTTATCCCAATATTCTCCGTTCGATATTATAATTGAAAATACTTCTTTAGTTGAATGATTCTTAAATTATCATCTTTCTTTTAAAAAATCATAAACAATCAATAAGTTCAATCTGTAATACCTTGGAGAGATGTAAAACACAAAAAATGCTCGCAAATATTTTAAAGAAAAATTAAAAAATCACTTTAAAATAAAAGATATGAGACAGCACACGATAAGAAAAACCAAAAAAAAATATTTAATTAATGAAGTAGCAGATGATTAAAGCTACATATCTCCAAAAATATTATATACTATTTTCACCAAGAATAAATTTTATAGTCATTTCGATCATATATATATATATATATATATATATATATATATATATATATATTAAATTACAAAAGGATATGCCTGCATTGCAAGTGTATTGAATAATCACATGATCAGTATAATTGGTGTTAAGCTATTATACATATAATTTAGTGTATTCTCACTCATAAAAAATTTTATGTTTTTATTAAATTAAACTTTAAATTAATTTATTAAAAAATAACAAAAATCTTAGATTTATTCAACATAAAAAAGTAGGTCAAATGAGTACAAACCTCAATAAAAAGAGACAAAGTATGTTAAGTCAATTAAAATCTTTATTCAAACAAGACTTCAAAAATATGAGTAAATCAAATTGACTGAGTTCTTATTCATACTGTTTGATAGAAATGATTGAGAAATCTAATATATTTTTCTATCTTACAGACTACACAATATAATATAGAAATATCCAGCATACTAGTATCCAGGATTCTCAATTTCTCTAGAGATTGATGAGTGTGCCCATTTGATATTGGAAAGCCCACGAGGATAAAGAAAACTATTCGCATTCATAGATAATTAATTTTTTTTCAATTAGTTAATAATAAAAAATAAGATAATTTATCTAATTGACATGAACTATCAAGATTAGATATTAATTACTATTTTATCATATACCAAAATAATATAAAATTTTGATATATTAAATTTATGAAAATCATACAAATTAATTTTTCTCATATTATCAAAAATGAGATGTAATATATTGATCCCTGTGGTATCTTGTATAACATCAAAATTTATTTTTCCTGATATTATGAATATTAGTTTAAATAGGAAAATAAATTTCTAACTAAATATTATAAAAATTTTAACATATTTAAAGTATTGAAAAAATATACTTTTGATTCTTCAAATATTATAACTATATGATAACTTACATGATGAAACCAAAATTTTAAATTATAAAGATAAAATATATATAGAGTGACTAGATAATGATCATGATCTGGGACTAGGAACATTAGCAGATATTTAATTAGCATTAATTTTATTTTTATTTTTTTCATATACAAATAATTTATCAATTTGAAATTTGAATTTATTTTATTTTACTTATTGTATTTTACTTTATATTGCACTTTTTAATTACAAATATTTTTTTAATATTATTTAAATTTTTCTTGTTATAATTTTTATATAGTATATATTATATTATATAAATAAAAATATAATATAAGTAGGGCAGTAGTCTATATTGTAGCCTAGCTCTAAGGCCCTAGGCCCTTAGGCTAGGTCGATTGGAGTTTGCATTGTACCAAACCCATTCCAAAGGGCCCAAGCTAGGCTCCAGCAATTAAGACTAGCCTCGCCACACCTAGGGCCCCAGGCTAGCCTAGATCACACCTAGGCTAATTTAGAATAGTCCATGCTCACCTACACAGCACCCTTTCCAACATGTTTGAAATTTCTAGCTTTATGTATTTTTTACATTTATTAATAATATTTTAGTTTACATGATTAATACTTCTTTGGTCTAAGTTAAACTTTTCCTATTTTCTAATTATTTTTTAAATAAAAAAAATTAATTTAATAGGAACATAAAAAATAAAACATGATAATATATTAAAATATGTGTCAAATATTTTCTATACTTACCATATAAATCATGAGATCATACATCAATCTTCTAGTATTAGCACACTCACACATAACTGGATTGCAGAAATAATTAATTGCCTTTCGATTTTTAAGAGTACATATTTTGCACACGCTCTCTTTCCATGGCAAGACAATATGATACATAGAGCCTTACGTCAATACCCAACAAAGATACAAGTTACTTTCACTAAAGTCAAATAAAATATTAATGATTACTAACATTATTTTTTTTTTGCATAGGAATGGTATAAGTCCATAAGTTGTACATAGATTCATTATTTTTTTCTCTCTCATTTAATTCTACTTGACCTCCAGTTAATACAAAATATTACGTGTTTGTTATATTTAAACTTGTTGATTCACAAAATTATATCACTCCTATAAATAGATTATATGTGCTAATAAGTAAATATTATGTTAATTCTAGAACTAATAAAGTTTCCCAAGAAAATAAATTTTCCTCTTATCCAAAAGACATAATAATACATGAGTCTATTGCATCAAAAATACATACTGAGCTAAAAATAAAAAATTTGACCAAATAGAACATAAGAGTTCGTATTATCAGAATGAAACATAAACAATTTACTCAAACCAAAGAGACATCTAATAAGAAGTCAGATGATCATGAAGCAGTAGATGAGATATATTCAACACTCAATTTCATATATTATATAATACTCATGTGTTCTTTTTTGTTTTCCTTAATCTTGTTCTCTTAATTGTGCTAAAAAAGTTTAGAAAATGTTTAAAGAGAAATATTTCTTTCTAATAAGATTTAAGAACTAATATAATGACAAATAAAAAGATATATTATTAGTAGAAACTATAAAGTAGATTTGATAAACAAGTCAGGTGGCCCAACACCAGCCTATGGCACAGCCTTGATAACACGACCCAGGCACAACCCAACACGATGTGAGTAGTACATGGAATAGACACATGCCAAATTTTATTTGGCATGGCAAGGCACAACACAATGGTCTTCTCAGGACAAAACCAACCTAGTGACAGAACAACCCAAGTCACACTCATATCAACCCCCAGGTTGCCAAAATATTTAGACGCAAGCCTGTAGAAATTTTTAAACACTAACAAAGTTTGTGTTAGGTTTGGAGTTAAATTGTTAGAAACTCAAGGACAGCTTGAACCTAATAAGAAAAATAAAAAAAAAAGTACTCCGCCTCTACTTTTTATTGGCATAACAAGCCATGTTTTTTTTATGATGTGAACAATCATGCTCCCAAAAATATCTTACTATGCCTATTAAAATTACTCTCGTACTAGTTTGGATTGAACTGGAGCTGGTCAAGTCCAGCTCTAGCTTGCCAGGAGCAAACCCGAACTAGCATGGGTTCGAACTATTTTGGGTCGAGCATGGTCAAGCTTGACCTAGCACGACCCGAGCAACCTGTAAGCCAATAGATCATACCGTGCAACACTTTGGCATTCATCAAAAAGAATAATTTCTAAATTTAAATTGTCTTATATATCATTAAATAAGAATAAAGATTACAATATGAATAATTCAACAAAGCAAGAAAATGTATATATACAAGAATAAAAATGTGAAAAGGAAATAAAAAATAATATTTTTTATAGAATTAAATGATGAACAATATCTTTTTTTTATCTTTTTTATTTTATTATAATTTGTGTGAGATTACATAAACACTAACATATTAAATTTCATAAGAACTCTGAAGTTAAATATATTTAAATAACAATAATATTCTGATACTTGAACACCTAAAAAATACATGTATTATGAGTGTGTGTGTGTGTGTGTGTGTGTGTAATTTAAAGATCATCTCTTAGTACAATACGAAGTATTTTTGTCCAAGGTAGTAGTAGGTCTTGAGTTTGATAGACATAATCTTTGATTATCAAAGATAAGACTGTCAATATATTAATTTCTCTTAGATCTCAAGCTAAAGGAGAACTTTATGCATTTGGTACGACCTTCACAATCTCTATATTATATTTTATATTTTTTATATTTTAGTTTTCCATGTTTTATTATTATTTATCATAATTATTTATGTGTATTTTTTATGTTTCATTTTTATTCAAACATGATATATTGATATATTTATAATAATAATATATAAAATTTATTTTATTTATATTTATATTAACACGTATTTAACACTAATAAATTATCAATACATGTGCTTATTTTAATAAAAAAATAGATGATGACATAAGACACAAACATTGGCCCCCGATCAAGCCTCAAGCGGGGAGCAAGTATGGTTCCTATCTCTGTTTTATGCTTTTTAAAACCATGGCCCACACAAGTATGTGTATTTCATCCAGAAATGAAGAATCACCCAATTTTGCTAAAATTATTTATTTTAAAACTACCGCAAAACATAATAAACCAGAACGTTAGCCTAAACACAAATTAAAAAATTAACTTTAGAATCTCTCTATCAATATTTTAAATACCATGTTTCACAGAGTTCCAGAGTTCCAATTGATCTGATTGAGACATCTGCATAACATTTTTGTAGTTTCGATTTATTATGTAGTCAGCCTGCAAAATACTTCTCAAAAATCAATCACAGAGTACCCTTTTTATTTTATACGCCAAGAGCATCCTATTCCTACCTCAAAAAAAAACACATACAACTACGATACAACCATAGATGGAAATGTCAACTGATATGCAACAATTATTTCAAGCATCAACCAACAATGAAATGATAAAGGAAAGCAGAAGTCATTTTCCCAAAAAATTGGCCAATATAATGATATTCCACCACTATACCACCAATATATTGGTGGAATATATTGTCCAAAAAAAGAAATTGCCAAAAAAATGGCAACTTGTAAAAAAATATGATGTTTTATGAATTAAAAAAAACCACCACCTTTGGGAAAAAATCCACTGCAGCTACATCGGGATTTAATTAAAAAATAATTTTATCCAATAATTATAATTAATTTCTAAAGTCTAGTTTGGCCAAAGAAAAATTATCAATACCCAAATTTTCTTTTGGGTATTGAATGATTATTGGAATAAAATAAGTTACAATTTCTGTAATATTTATTTACTATTTTCACTTTTATGATATGAGCACATAAGGAAAAATATTTCTATCAATTAGAGAGTTTTATTAGTTTGTATCTGACTTCATTAATTCTACATGGTATCAGAGCTCAGATCTACAAACCCTAAAGATTGTGTGCAACAATGTGTGTGTGCGCATGGTTATGTTGGCCATGAAGTGCGAACCATGTGTGAGGTTTACATGGTGCATGCACGTGGTACACTGTGTGCATGATGTGGTGTTGATGGGTGTGTATGTGGTGCAGTGTTGGTGTCGACGCAGTGTTAGCAGTCAGCATAGTGTTGGCGTCGATGTGGTAAAGTGACAATGTGAGTGCATCATCGATGCAGAGTTGGTATCAAAGAAGCATTGTGGATTGTGGTCATGACATCAACGTAGCATTGGCATCGACACTGGGTTAGTGTGTCTGCTGCAAAATGTAACAGTGTGTGCAGTGAGCATAAAGGTGTAACAGTGCGTGCAGTGAGCAGGCAAGTGTTAACAGTCTTTGCTGTGAGAATGAAAGTGTAACTGTGTGTGCAGTGAGAATGAAAGGGTTAACAATGTATGCAGCGAGCATTAAAGTGTAACAGTGTGTGCAGCGAGCATGAAAGCGTAACAGTGTGTGCAGCGAGCATGAAAGCGTATCAGTGTGCAGCGAGCATGAAAGCATAACAGTGTGTGCAGCGAGCATGAAAGCGTAACAGTGTGTGCAGCGAGCATGAAAGTGTAAGTGTGTGCAGTGAGCATGAAGGTGTAACAGTGCGTGCAATGAGCATGGTGTAACAGAGTGTGCAGTGCGACGTGCAGTGTGGTGGAGTGTAGTATTGTGTGGCATAGAGCAGTGTAGCAATGTGGACATGCAATTTTACTTATTACAATTATTTCAGTTATTATTATGGGATCTTGCAGTATTCTCATAGTTTTAAAAAGCACAAAGCGCACCAAGGCGCACCAAGGAGCAAAGGTTTCTTGGAGACTTGAGGCGCAAGGCGCACATAAGACGTGGACTTTTGTGAAGTAAATATGACTTTAGATGCACATAAATTTTTATTAAATATATTTCTATTGATAAAAAATAAATATTCCTAATATTTAAATAAATTTTGATAAAAAAAATAAATAAAATTATTAAAATTTCAATATATAATTACAAATTTTTGTGAATAAATATATTTTTTAAAAAAATATAATATAGAAGGCGCACCTCTTCAGTAAGACACATACCGTGGAAGACGAGGCGCTATAGCTAGGAAGTAATTATGTCTTGAGCATATGCACGCCTTAAGCCCGCCTTTCACAACTATGAGATTGAGACTAGAAGAACATAAAGAGCCGAAATAGATTATTATTTATTTCTCTTATTTCACATTGTTAGTTGTGCAGTTCATGAAGGTAATCTCTCAAAAAGTGGATGTGCCTACATGATTAAAACAAAGATGACATTATTATATTTTTTACTGATAGTTCTGTGAAATATGATATCATAGTCAAATTCTGAATTATCATATTTTTATCTCCATGACAGAGATTTATTATCAAACCTTGTAGTATATTTATAAATTATAAACATAAATTTAATAACTAAAAGATTGAGTGAACATAATTTTTAGTAAAACTAATTATAAAAATATAAAATTATACAATCATCTTGGCATCTTCAAATATGTTAGGTAATTTCGCTTCCACGTTTATGATTTCACTGATTCAGAAGAAGATAAGAATAAAAAACAACAAATAATATATACATCCACAACTACAATCCAACACAACCACAACAGAACCAAAACCACAACAAAAAATACAAAATAATGTGGTTCACTAGTCATTCACCATGACTAATAATATCCACTAGAAAAATACTTATGTGTTTACAGATTATAACCAAATTAAAAAATTCTCATAGTTTGTGAGCAGAAATAGTCACAATTAAAATCACCCAAAGAGGAGAAAAGACTGAGATGAACAGTTCCACACTAAAATTATAGCAGCGTAAAACAAAAATAAAAAACCAATTTATATCAATACAATTTTTCGATTTAGTTAAACGGAGCGGGTTGGATCACTTGGCGAACCAGGTTCTGCTCCAAGAATTCTATAACCGACTAATCGGACAGCGAGACCTCAATTATTATGTTATTGCTACATTCCCGACCTCTTAATATTTTCTTTCATGCACTTATATGAATATATTAAAACAGAACAATATTTTGGTTATATATCCAGTTTATCAATACAAATTATATACAACAAAATTAAAATAAAATTTAATTAATAATGATGATATCTCTCTAAATAAGATAGTCAAAGATTGTTGAGAGATATTTCATATGTCGTTACTTGGAGGCAGGAAGAATACCAATCATAATAGATGTAATGGCACGAGATTCTTAATATAATATATATGATGTTGAAAAAATTTTCCTATCGTGAAGTAGTATTGGAGTAATTTTCAAAAAAACAAACATGAACGTTGCAGATTGTTGAGAGAGTAAGGCCTCGAGATGGCAAAAGATTCAGGCAACCCAACCAAGCATACATCCCGTCCCATGAAAACTCAAACTTGGCATGAGTGCCCTATCAAGACTAGACATGGGTCGAGACATTGTTAATTTGTGACCAAGTAATGATTAAAATATCGATTTCTACGTATATATCAGTACTTGAATTTTACGGATATATCGGATATATCAAAGATATATCAATGTGTATTTGAATATGAGCACCAATCAAGAATAGATATATCAATTTTAATGAATTTATCGATACTTTAAATTTACAAATATATCAGAAATATATCGGTGGATATATCGAAAATTTTTATAATTAGACCCAAGCACTATGTATAATGTCATGCACTGCTTTTTAAAGAAAGACCATTTTGATTCCATTGTTTGGCATGATCAAACTATTGTATTCAACCCGTGGATAAAATCCAACATTTGGCTTTTCCCAACAAAAACTAAACAAATAAATATTTTTATATATGAATATAAAGATCGTACCCGATGAACAATATTCCTACTTTAGCTAAAAGACTATTTAGATTAATATCTCAACAATCTTACTCTTAGAATTCAAAAAGATCATATATTATGAGTCTCAAACCCGAGACATATAACCTTTAGACGAAGACAATTATCATCACATCAAGGAAAAACTTTCACCAAAAGCATGAAGGCACAAAGATTTCCAGGTGATTAGTTATCCTAGTAATATCCTTAAACAAATACTTTTAAATTCAAAATTTTTATAAGATCCAGTATATTAATGTTTGTGCAATTGTTCTAATTATCTGACTATTAATATATTATATATATTCTATGCAATCAATATAATTAGTTGATTACAAAATTATCTTTGGCATGTTCACTCAAACACAACTCCTTTAAACCAAGGTATTGGAAAAAAGTCCTTTGGACATGATGTGAGTGTAATATCAAAAAATTTAAAATAATACTTCATTTAGAATAACATAATGTAGTGTAGATTATATGTCTTCTCTCTTACAGTAAAATTTCCTTCTAAATATTAGAGTATATTAAATTTTTTTCTTGTTTATTCTCAACTTACTCATCAACAATCCAATACTAGCAAAGTTAAAAAAATTATATCCTAATTTTAATAATATTTCTATACTATAATATGCAATGTGTCAATTAAAAAAAAATATCAAAGCTTCTTATCTTTAATGCCAACCAAATATTTCTATACACTCAAAAAAAAAAAAGGAATCTGATTGAGATAAGACAAAAACAAATTAAATACTTAATTATCTTTATTGATAAATAGTCACAATATATGTAAACATTTCTTATTCATGATAAATCACATATACTTTATATTTTTAAAATATTTCATAAAATAATTAAAATCAATTTAATAAAATTATCAAAAAAATAAGAAATAAAAATGCATTATAATACATGTAAATCAAATTCAACACACATAATATGAATCATGAAATTATATATTAAACTTCTTGTGCATACACATCCCACAAGATAAAATTTCTAAAAGGAACAAAAAATAAGCATCTGGTTAGGATGATTATGACATCCTACATGGAAGGAGCCTTCAGATATATTTTTATAGAAATATAATTTTCACTAAAAATTACTAAATCAACCAGAATGCTTATCAACTTTCTCAATGCACACTCTTTTTGATTATTTAGCTCGTCTCCCAATATTTTTAAAAATACTTATTTTACCAATAAAATATAAATATTTTTTACTATAAACTAATAAAATTTTAGTGAATGTTGAAGTTATAATTTTTAAGCATTAGTTATTTTTTAGGAACTATAACACAAGTAAATATGCAAAAGATATATCTAAACTAATTATTTTTCTACATTATGATGATATTCATGTATAGTCATCATATGTGTCAATAGGTACAAATTTGTTAATTTTAGAGAGAGCAAAGTTCCTTAGAAGAGAAAATATCATTCGAATCTAGAAGACACATAACTTACGAGTCCATTCTAATTTAAATTCATAATAAATTAGATTCTAGTATACATGACCACCCTAGGGTCAGGACTTGGGACTTACACTAGTACGATGTGACATGCACATGTTCAAACATAAATAAGTCTACCAATGAGCTAAATGAGCTAAACTTCTGATCTACACTTCTGATCACTCTTCAAAAAGAAAAGAAAAATTATAATCATCACTTGATCTCAGATGTATTATTGTATACACGTCTTCTCTTTTCCCTCACTTCTTGAACTACTTTTCCAAACAATATTGGGATACCCAAATCTTATTCTAGCGTCATTATTTCATTCAAGAATACACCGAGCCATGTTGGACAAGAGAAATATTTCACTCCAATAAGACATGAGAACTAATATAACAATCTACGCAAAAACCTGTTAGTTGGTTGCTGGTAAGTATTCATTGTAAAGCATTGTCCAAATAAAAATATAGATCTTAAGACAAAACTTATTATGAGAAAATTAACTAAATATTTAATATGAACTATCATAACAATTTCTCTCCAATGATCAACATGCCCTCTAAATAAATTCTCTAAATAAATTCTTATATAAAAAATATTTTTCTTTATAATAATCTTAAAAAGAAAATATATATGATCAAACAACTGGGTTCAAAGGATGTACTACTACCACGACCTTCGAAAAGATATATATTTTTTTTAAATGTGAAGTGTTCATTATGAAAGCTAATCATGATGATAAAATAAATTGTCTAAAAAGAAACTCATTACAAAAATATCTATTTGAACTTTTAATGTTGATTATCGAAATATTTTCTCTTTAATAATCAAGGTGAGTTTCATACAAATACTCATATCACTGTCAGTAAGACAAATATTATTTTAATTCATAGAGAGAGACATTAAAGAAGAGATACATATAGAGCAAAGAAACCACGCAATTTTTGAAACCATACGAAATATTTAGATACAATATATAGAAAGTGGAAGATCTTATACAACTGAAACCAAACCCTAAAAGTATGAATTGCCAAATTTAATGTTATTATTACCTTGTTTGATTTTCACATGCATTTTATTAATTATTTACTTTCTTAGAGGAGTTATGATTCAATATTTATTTGTTGATTGTATATATAAATAATAATGAGAAATGATATTATTCATAATATTTTAATTATGAGAAATGATAAGTTATGAAACATTCATCTCAATAATTACTTTTAATCATAATTTCAAAATAAAAATCATAAATATTTTTTTAGGAATAATATAATTTATAATCATAGAGATATTATATTATCATATGAAAGATTTATATTAGATACAGAAAAAAATATCATTTAAGTCCACTCCAATAGTTACACCTACTAAGCTAATTAATGATCTTTTATATGATAGAAAATCTAATTAAATATAATGACTTATTGCTAAACAATAAATTTTTTGGATAAAACATTTTAATCTAGTTATTTAAAATATTTAATTGATAAAATTATAAATTTTATTAATAAGATTTAATTCCTTATGATTCTTAATGTATATTAAAAAACTATTAATGAATATGTTAAACATTACATGTGGTGCATCATAATGAAAAATTTTGAATTATATTTGAAAATACAAATGATAAAATTATTTACAATATTACAACCTATTAATTTATAAAAAATTATTAAACTTCAATTTTTTTTGTAAATTTATAAGAGAAAGCACTAAATTATAATATCAAAATATAAACAACTTCACCCCTCTCATAGGGAGCTTAGCTGGTTAAGACTATTGGCAATGTCCAGGAGATCACAAATTCAAGTCTTACCGGTGGGGGGTACTGGGGATATTATTTAGCTGCTATGTTCTCCGGGGGCCCAAGGGGACATAAGGGTCCACGTAAGTGGACATTGAAGCCCTTGGTTCTCAATATATATTTATATATATGTGAATATATTTATATGAATATATATATAAAAGAGTAATGCAACACTATCAATCATAGTTTCTTAATTAAAAATAAGAAATAACAATGAATAGCTAAAATGAAGAAAAAAAACTTAAAAAAAAAACTCGCAACAAAAGTTAACTAAAATTTGATGATGATATATTAAAATGAATTGATATTGACAGAGGCAATGGGATAGAAAAGATTATATGTCTATATTAAAAAAAAATTTAACTTCAAGTTTTATGAGCATATCCTCTCTTTCCATATTAAATAAAGATGAAATAATTATATTAATAATTCATCATGAGAAGAGAATGTAATAGTATATCAAAGTGTCATTAATCATAAAAATGACTATTTTTTAAAATTTAAATGATTAGTAGCATTTTTTTATTTGCATTTCAATGTATTCTTAGTATTTTTTATTATTATTTATCACAAGTATTTATGTATATTCTTTTTTATATATTATTTTTATTAAATCATTATAAATTAATACATTTAAATTATAATATATACAATTTACTTTTAATTGAAGTTTATATATATATAACATAAGGCACTCTCCTAGGTACATTTACTTCGCCTCATACAAGGATAAGGCATGATACCTATGTGTACCTTGCACTTTTTAAAATCATGGACTACACAATTCAAGAATAGCAAGGCAAGGCAAGGCAAGGCAAGGATGAGACATTTTATTGATATCAATAAACTTGTGATTATAAATAAAGTTTTTGATTGACACATGCAGTTCATCCTTAAATGAAGCACTACACCATTTCTCATAGACTATTTATTCTGAATCTATCAAAATACATAATAAATCAAATCATTAGATTAAAAATATGCTTGATAAATATAAAAATCAAAAAATTAAAATAATAAAAAAAATATCTATCTAAATAAGATATACAAAAAACTATAAATAATATATAATATGAATTGGGATAGCCAACATGTAAGGTATTCTCATCAATAAAATATAAAAGAAAAAAAAAATAAACAAACAATATAATATCTCCTCTCAAAAGTTGATGTATAAATATCTAAAATATCAAATTTTAAAAAAAAAATAAGTTAAGATTTCTTCAAAATATTCGTGTAGATTTCGGTAGACTACTATGTCTTGAGTACACAAGCTTTAATATTAGTATTGTCTTTAAATAGTAATCACAAAAAAAAATATCACAAATAATGGTAATGTTGACAAGAGTAACACACTATCGAAAGAAATAATATTGTGACAATCTGCCATTGTTTTGCTATTCTAAGATCATGTTGAATATAATTATTAAAATAAATATAAAAAACAAACGCATAGCCTTTGTTTTTTAAATATAAAAAAGAACAAAAAATAATACATTATAGACACTTCACACGTACAATAAGGAACTGAAGTAAAAGAATAATAAATAATAATTTTAACTAGTTTATATTACGTATAATTATTTAAGGAAAACAATAAATATCGTATTATTTTTGCTTCTTCCAGATAATTATCACTATTGATTTCTAATGACACACAATGAGAGAGTAAGAAATACATACACCTCAAGTAAACATGCATGTTTGGGAGCTCTCACATTTGGATTGTGGTACTAGTGTGGACAGACTTGCGCAGGCAATGAAGAGAGCAGTCTCATGACGAGCGGGCATTCTACTTCTCACACGTCAATCACGTGCAACGAGTAAACCCATCTCTTGATAAGAAGTTTCTTCAACATCAGAACTTAATTTCATGTTTCTGCAGGACCACTAGAGTGGATGTCTCCTCGAAGAAAGTTTCAACAGACCTCAAAAAGTAAAAAGAGTAAAATCATATACCGCTTGACTGTTTAGGCAATAAAGTAGGACAAGAAAAATGCAACAATCCCAATATATGAGGAGCAAGGGTAGTGTTTTTATTTCAACACTAGCAACAAGACCATCGCAAATTAAAAAATATTTAAACGTAAGATGTCAATTTGTTCTCACAATCCCAAACGGAATTGCATTGATTGGATGAAAGCCAGGGTGGAATGAAAACTAATCAGGTGAGGAATTATGAACCAACCTCTTTCAATGAATTAATGAAGCTCCATTTAACTGACTCTTCACCATCGCAAGGGACCAACAAATCACTTGGATATCCTCTAAAATGAACCTGAAAAAAGAAATGAAAGCAACCTTGGAAAATTAGAAAGTTTGTATTTGGCACAATGGCTATACTAAAGATATCCTAATACCGCCACCAACATATTCATAAGTAAGCATACACACCTTAAAAGCCAGTCATTTAATAACTGTTGAGGTTTAATTTATCTTTTTTATTTATTATTTTTTCATTTGTAATTTTTCATTATTCGAGAGCACTAAACTTGAAGACTATACCAAATTATATATATAATTTATGCTGAATATTGAACTTTGCTTTCTCAAATTAATAAAATTTTAATTTTTTATCATTTATCATCCCTCTCTCTTCTCCTTCCTTAGGTCCTAACCCTAATCCTACGCGAATTAGCATTGAGCATGTTATCAAATGATAATTTTTGACTTAGTGGAGGCCACAACCAAGTGTGCAGGTGATGGCGCACCCTCTATCAGTGTTGGCGAATATAATCATCACAAGTTTACCATGCCAATGATAGCACCAGGGGTTTGCGACAACGACGGTAGCTATGTCATTCTGTAAAAATAAATAATCACATACAATGAGTATTTTAGAATTTTTCTTAGTGCTCGAAGACCATAGAAATTCCAACGATGTGTTTCAGATGATTAAGAAGATCCTTTGCGGTTATTTTGACCATAAGATAATATTATATTTTTTAGCTATATAAATTTCTATTTTTGAGAAATTTACATAAAATTATAATATTTATAATTATTATTTCTAAATTGATATTTGTGTGAATGCGTGCAGTATTGTGAGAAATTAAAATTAGAATTAGTATATGATCACTATTAATAACCTGATAAAAATTAATGACGGATATTGATATATATTCTTTTTGTGCTACATCAATAAGGATATAATTTGTAACCCAATAATACATAAATCATTTATTGAAAAACTCACATCAAATTAAGATTAATAAGTGGATGATGATTGATGCACAGCTACTAATGCACATATAGCAGTCATTTAGCTCCAACATATCAAATGTGTTTGGCTAATATGACACTTATATGAGAGTTTGAGATTTGGCCAATTCAATATAATCTTCATAAATATTTTATTTATATGATAATAAGGTGACTCATTATACAACTTTGACATGACTGTGAAAGATGACTATTAGTATGAAACATGTGTTGATAAGTAAAATGCATTGAAAAGATTCGACGATGAGATTTATAGCATCATTTACATGAATTTATCAAAAAGATGATATGTTACTTTGCAGACAAATTCTTAGAGAGAAGATATTTTTTTTTCTCATTGATTTATCAAATAGTGATTTAAGCAACTAAAATTATATCTTGATAGAATAAAGTTAGTATTATCAATCATAACACTACAGTATTTTTATCACACGATATTTAAAGAACTACGAGAAATAGAATATGTATGCTATGAGGTAAAAAGACAATAAAGATATTTTTTTTGTTGGAGGTTGAGTCATTCTCAAAAGAGTTGCAAGACATTACACTCGGGATTACAAAAAATTTTTAGAGATTCAAAGATTATACATCAGACTACAAGACCTACTCAATTTGATTCTTCTATAATCATACCTGCTAGTATGGTTAGACTAATATTTCCTCGGAATGAGTATGCCAAACTATATTCTTTGGGTGCTACTAGTTCAGGCACATCTACATACACTACATGTTCTGCACACTACCTCACTCTAAATTTGTTGGTAGTGGAATTGAGAGCAAATCACTAATAATCACACTCTTTTTATTCATTTTATTGGGTCTAAAGCCATTGACTTGTCATGGACAAAAATATCATTGTCCAGATCAAGAGCACAATGATATCAATGATGATCATTTCTTTTTAATACATATCTTAAATGCATCAAAGTTATAATATTATAGTCTATTTTTTGTCAATTACTTTACCAAGAAATAAGATTTTAACATTGTTCCTCTTCTTCAAGTATTTTTATATAAAAATATCAAACTAGACAGATGACTTTACAATGTATTAAGAAAGATATTTATCTATTATTAATTAATTAATAAATCACTCTCAACTAACACATTCTCACTAGACAAGCTAACGATTCTAAAACTAAGAATCACAGTGAGTTCTGCATATTATGTAAAAATATATCAATTAAAAAATCATAGAAAAACTTTTTATTTGACACATTAAGAAAGTACTAGAAAAGACATATTTCATATGAATCACATTACATTTAGATATTATGTAGGATGATTATGTATGATAGCTTTAGATATTTTTTAAACTTTTTTTAATTATTATACTCAATTTACATAGTTGTACACATTTAAATATGTTAGAGTTTTGCCTTTTTTATGAAATTTCATTAAAAATAAAAAATATGTTTACTGTGTCATTGAGATGTTGAAAGGTGACAGTACATTACAATGCACTTCTTATTGTTTTTTATTTATTTCATTGAACAGGATAAAATAAATGATCAAATATTTAGTGCTGACATTCTTACACTAGATGAAATAGCTGAAAGAAAGAATGATCTGATTGAAGAGGCTATGACGCTCCTACTCATAATTATTTGAGACACAATACACACCGAGGCATAAAAACTTTTTAAAGCCTTAAGGAGTAAGGCATATTTAAGGCATGTGCTTTTTTTGAGAAGCGCAATCTACATAAAAATATATAAAAATTATATATTTCACTAAGCAATTATCTATAATTGTTATCTAGTAATAAAATACAATCAACTAAATAATATTAAACATAAAAATCATATAACAATAATATTTTCAAAATAATATAACAATAATGATCATTCAAAATTATATAATAAAATAATTAAATTTCAATAATCCAACAAGTAAATATAATTAATTTGTGTCAAATAATGATAGGGAGAAAATATAATAATTTATGTGAGGTGGAGATTTTAAAAATATGTGTTGGAGACATTTAATATTCTATTTTAATGTGTTTGTGATTCACTTTTGTGTGGCATGTATTGCATTAAGTTTTTTTTTTGTTAGGGGAGGGGGTATTGCCCTGAATCCAGATATAAATTCATATATAAATATTAGTTCATTAGTTGATTTTACTAGATATACGAGAATTATAAAAAAAAAATAAATTAGCTAATAATGATTAGGTCATATATTACTGATAATGTTAGTATAATTAATTATTTTTTTATATTTTCCTATATATATTCACATGAATTCAGGGCTTAAGATTTTTATGTTGTAAAGAAGATTCTAAAAAAAAAAGAGAATATGTTTAGAGATCATTAGCATAATCTTATATAAATATATTTAGATTTTAGTTGAACTCTTATTATTAAGAAAGAAGATCTATCACAAATTTTTATTTTTATTTTTACATGTAACCTCAAATTATGAAAGCAAAAAACAAACAGTTATTTCAAGATCTAATTAAGAAAAAAAATACATGACTATGACATTAATTACTTGTTAGCTCCAATGGACTAGTCAATTCTTTGAGAAGATTTGTCTATTAGTTCAAAGACTAATTATATTTTAGTGTGATAGTCTGACAATTAAACACACTGTTAACCCATTATTCCATGAGCAGAGAAAATATATTAAGATTTATTGACAATTTAAATATTTTTTTTCTACTCCAAGCTGGGTATACAAGAAATAAATACCCAAATTGAAGAGAGATGTTAAGGTTTGGTTTATCTTTTTAAATTATTATTTATTTCATTTGATTTTTTATTGTTTGAGAACTCAACTTGTGAGCTTCCACAAATCATATATATATATATATATATATATATATATATATGATTTATGTGGTATTTTGAATATTATTTTTTTCAAATTAATAACATTTTATGTTTTCTCATTTCTCTTTCTTTGCTACTCCTTCCCTAAATCCTAACCCTAACCCTAAAAAAAGTAGTATCAAACAATAACAATGATAAGATAAAATATAATCAAACTATCAAACAAGCTTCCCTCACTATTCTTAATTAATCTAAAGTGATATTTAAACAAATAATCCAAACAAGTTTCAAACAACCAAATAAAATATTTTTCTATTATTTCAACTAAAGGGCACACCATTATTAAAGCAAAACTGGTCACCATGAGATATTTTCGTAATACTTTCTCATATCGTTTATTGTCAAGACATCTTTTTAATTAGACAAACTTGCTGCATTTTGAATTTATAATCAACAATAAACTTGCTCTTATCCCATTCTAGCCATATCAACAATAAAATCCAAAAACATCAGTTTAAGCACAAAAAAAATTTAATAGGAAGCTCATGAGAACTACTTGAAAATTTAGAAAATCATTGAAATATGATAATTATACCATCAAATTCCATGGTCTTTCAGGCTGAGGGCATATAAGATCAAAAAGAACCCGTGTGGGTATGTACCTAAGACATATCAATCAACAATGTAACATTAATATGGTACCTGAAAAATTAGTTTTTGAAATTATATAAGGGAGTATAAAAACTAATGTAATTAACAGAGGGAGAAAAAAAAGAATTTTTTAAAAAAATTGTTAAAACAATCAGAATCAACTCATACTTTAGAGGAACGTGAATAATTTTTAATCATGAGTCACAAAAGCAAAATAATCCAAAACAAAACAAGGATGCTCATTACACATGTCAAATCAACACACAGGGGAGCATAATTTGTAACATTCTATCATAGCTCCTGCTTGCCACTAAATTTTACCAAATAACACATTTGGGACTCAAATTTGATCATAACACAAACCATTAGGAGTTAGGACCACCAATTTGCTCTTGCAGTCATTTTGTGAATGAGTAAGGATATAACTCACTTGAGGCAAGGAAAAGAGCATATGATTTCTTATATCAAGAAATACATTTTTGTCGGATACTCTGTTACTCACAATGGGTATGGGCATTACCCACCAAATGACTATATGATCATTACATGCATGGACATGATATTTTTTATGAATTAATCATTTTCAATGACTCGATCTAATAGAATTGACATTCAAACACCATGATGAAAGAATCATTTTTATGTTTGATTTTTACTTATCATGAAGTGGTACACATTTAATGGTATCATTGCCCCTACCAATGCGACTATATCTAATACTACAAGCATAGCTAATTTTGAAAAGTAATGATACTTTTATTCTTGATATTAGCAAGAAAAGAAATCTTGTTTGTGTCCCATATGATGCGAGATATGAATCTTCCTAGAAAAAAAAAGAATTTGAAAAATTATTTATCTCAACCTAAAAAAATATACCACAAGGATACATCTTAAGCCTTCCCAAAGTCTACTATCCTAACAGTTACTCTAGTTCAAAGTAATGACTTAAACCTTATAATTGTTTTATAATAAGAACATAAAGTATGATCTACACAACACTCATTACCACAAATATTCTTTTATTTTCATTTTAATACTGCATATTCTAATTTTTTGTCATCTTTTGATTGTTGCAAGATTTGATATAATTTTTAAGTATTTTAATTTATTCAGGATGAAGGAAAAGTAGAGGTGTCAAACAAAACGTGTCGGGCCTGCCCAGCCCATTTTTTTGAAGCTCGACGGTGCTTTCATGCCAGGTCATGCACGGCACGGTTACAGTACCGCGTCGTGCCTGGCCCGGCGCAGTTTTGTGGAGTTCAGCACGATACTGGCCCACAGCACGATCAGCCCTAAATTAAAAAAAATTATGATTTCCGCATGCCCGAACCCCTAATTTAAAAAAAAAATAGGATTTCGAGGCCCCCGTAGGCCGTAACCCTAATTTAAAAAAAAAATATTGATTTCAACACTGTACCGTACCAAAAGGCCACGGTACCGTGCCGGGCCAAACACGGAACAAGGCCCGGTTGGCCTCTGCACTGCATAGCACAATTGTGCCATGGTCAGGCACGGCACAAGCCCGGGCACAGAAAATTTCCGTGTCGGGCCAGCCCAGGCACTGCAAAATTGTGCAGTAGCTCGTGATGGGCTGGGCCAGTTGACACCTCTACGGAAAAATTGATCACATCCAATTGTACTTGAGATCTCATTGCAAGATCCATGAAACAAATTATATTGAATGAACAAAGCAAAATCACATCCAATTGTACTTGAAAACTCATTCTGAAATATTTAGATAAGCATGCAATTGAATGCAAATGGGTTACATGGTAAACACTTTACATAAAGAAAAAATTGATCAGCCAAAGTAAAGTTGATAACCATGAAATTTATAAAAACTTATGATGTTAATTATTATATTATTTTGGGGCCAAAATGACTACTATGAGATTGCTATTTTTTATTGTTACTTCCCATATATGAATTATATATCAATTGGATATGAGAATAGATTCCTCAGTGATGATCTCAATGAAGAGGTATTTATACAATAGTCGCCTACATCATGTTTTATTATTCATAAGAGCACAAGCATGATGTGTAGAATATGAAAAATTATTTATAGCATGAAATAATCTCCTATGGAATAGTTTGGCATGTTTCTCTTTTGCACTAATCATATTCAACCTTAGATAATACAAGTCAAATTATGTATATTTTTACCTACATAGATCATGTCAATAGTTTATTATATTAGTAGTGCAAGTTTATAATATTATGATTATAAAAAATCATCTATTGAATATAACTTAACTAAAACTATTCATATCAATTGAATTTTACTTAGATATTTCCTACCTATTAAAATTAAATACTCAAAAAATATCATTTTTTTACTCAAATGATATATGTTTTAGATATATAGTCTAAATTTTATATGATTGGATATACACTAGTTGACTCACCACTTGATAACAACATAAACTTGTTCACAAGTATCGATTCCTCAAGTGATTCTACAAAATACAAAATTATAATAAATAAAACTATCTAATAGTGATCAATCTAGATACCATCTTTGTTGTTAGTTGTTAGTATAATTATAATTAGTTAGTTCTAAAGTTCTCATATTCATATAAATACAATTCTGATGATTCTAGTACATGTAAAAAAGATTTCGAGAAATAAAATTTCATTCAGAGATCTCAGATATAGCCAGGTAAAAATGATATCAAATATCAGTTGGGCTCCAATAATTATAGAAAAAATGACCTATAATATGATTATTTTTTTGAGACAATCTTATCTCCTCAAATAATATGAAACAATATAATAATATGATTATTATTTCCAGACCCAACAAAGAGATAAAATATAACAATATAAAATTGGTAACTTATAAGCTTCAATGGTTCAATCACTTCTTGAAAAATCTATACTTAACAATTGAGAAAATAAAATATGTTAAAAATGATTATATCTTCATATGTGAGAAAATCTAGGATGATTCATTGTTAATAATATTTTAATAATATTTTAACGAAAATTCTCAGAGGATCATAAATTTATTTTTTTCTCTTTCTACTTAAATATTGGCAATACTCATACATCAACTTGAAGGAAAATATTGATATTAATTGTAGTTGGTAAGTTTTGTTTTTTTTAGTATTATTATATTGTCTGAGAGAACTAGAGATGTAGGTTGTTCCAAATCATATATATATATATATATTTGTAATTGTATTTTTCATCTTTTAAAAACCAAGCACAACCAAAAACATCATAAATTATGCATGAGCCATCCCATAGCATAGCTCGGGTGATCTTGGGGTAGGATTCCTGACTTGTGTACTGCAAAACATGCAGCACAATACAACTTCCATGTCAACCTATGTGGACTGATTTCAGCCCGACTTACCAAACTAGGCTAGCTTAGAATGAACTAGGCTAGTTTGAAATGAACTCAAAATAGTATAGGTTCCTACCATGCCTAGTACAATAATATGTCGGGTTGGGCATAGCCCAACCGGCCTAGCATGACCCACTATAACCCAGGAAATCAATGAGCCAACAGCCCTTGCTGGCCTGGCATGGCCCCTTGAACACCTCTAGCTTGAAGGGTTCCTTAATGTAATGAAGTTAAGTTTGATTTTTTTAGCTTATTATATTAATTTTTTTGTTTTAGTCAGAATGGAAGCATCCAACATATGAGCTGCTCCAACTTGAATATGTAGATCTTATTGTGATTTTTAAATTTTAGAATTAATGATAATCAAATGATTTTCCACTTCTCTCCTCTACACTCTTTTCTCATCTCTCTCTCTCTCTCCTTTTTCTCAAAACCCTAGAAATGTTAAGCTTGAATAGTGATTGATTAAATTAAATCTTTGTATTTGTTGTATACGGTGTGTTTTGATAATCTATTTATATGATCTAATATTTTTATTTTAATATTTGCTTGTAAGTACATGGAAGAAAATATTAAGAAGTTGAAAATGCAGCAGTAATATAATAATGGAGGTCAGTGAGTAGAAAAAATTTTTAGAGCAGAGTCTTACCTGTCCGATAATCCGACCCGCTCCGATTAATTAAACCGAACAATTTTTAATATAAAATATTTTGTATTTTATTTTTTTGGGTTATTGTTTTTATGATCTAGAACTGTTCATCTTTTCTCGCTCTCTCTCTGCACTATTTATCGCGACTGTTTCTGTGTTGCACATACTGTAAGACTTCTTATTTTAGTTTAATACGTAACGCATAATCATTTTTTGGTAAATATAGCTAGTCATGCTGAGCGACTAGAGAACCACGTTATTTCATACATTTCTGTTATGGTTTCTGTTTTGTTTTTATTATCTAATACTTGAATTTTGGATTGGGTATGTATCATTTATTATTTTTATTATTTTTTCTTCTTTTGTATCTTAAAACCACAACTGTTGAAGCGCAATTGCCCAACATTATTGAATATTTCAACATATATGATATATTGTGGCTTTATGTATTTTTATATATTAATGATGTACTTAAGCTTTATATATTATTGAATATTTCAACATTATTCTCTATCTGTCTACGCAAACTCCTAATTTTTAAATAGCTTTCAGTAAGATTTTTTTGTGCTTCATTTTTGTTTAATAGTTATCAGCAAGATTTTTGTTTAAATACAATTGTTTACACATATAACTCAACCAAATTCCAAATACACTAGAGAATATTATTGTTTTATTCCTAATACACAAGAGTAATTATTTTCACTCTTCCCACTTTACCTTTTATTTCATTTTTATTTTTCATCAAGAGATTTTGAGCAACAATTAAGAAAGGAATAAGAATGACAAATTATAAATGAAATTGAGATATAAAGTATCAAAGTAAGGAGCTGAACAGCAACCACCTTCAAATATTACAAAGTGACTTGTGCCCCCCTTTTTTTGACAAAAAAATTATGTTGGAACATCCACAACATTTCCAACGCATGAGCATGTGTTATGTTAATTGTCCTAAACCAAGCATCTGCATGATGAGATTAAAATTTTCTATGAAAATGTTGAACAAAGTAACAATTGACATTTTCAAATAACTATAAAAATTCATGTATTGTATTGATTTACATTTGCTGTTGTTTGGATGAGATTTACTGTGAATCATTAAATTTTCATATTCATTTAAGGACCCACCAGCATGTCATATGGGAGCAACAAACATCTATACATAAAATTGTGTTGACAAACACCCACATGTAGGGCTGTAACCAAACCAAGCTGCTCGGCGTTCGGCTCGTTAGAAGCTCGCTTGAACTCGTTTATTAAGTTAAACGAGCCGAGCCCGAAGATCAATTTGAGACTCGTAAGTTAAATGAGCCGAGCCCGAGCACCCTCAAACTCGGCTCATCAGCTCGTAAACAAGCTCGTGAATAGGCTCGTGAGCAAGCTCGTTAACCAAGCTTGTGAACAAGCTCATGAATCAAGCTCGTGAACATGGATAAGTCATGATGCACGATAAATATTTCCTACATATGAACATGATGAATATTTAAACTCTTGAACTTCATTTTGAGAATAACTTTTTAATTTAATTATATGTTGTCTATTTTAAATGAATATTTTCTTTATTTCTCGAACATCATTCTAAGGCTCATAAGTTAAACGGCTCATCATCTCATAAATAGGCTCGTCAATAGGCTCGTGGATAGTCTTGTGAGCAAGCTCGTTAACCAGGCTCGTAAACGAGCTCGTAAATTAAACGAGCCGAGCCCGAGCACCCTCAAACTCGACTCGTCGGCTCGTAAACAAGCTCGTGAACAAGCTCGAGCCTATTCCTTTAAAACCGAGCCGAGCCTAGCCTGCCAAATACAGGGCTCGACTAGGCTCGGTTACTCCCCTACCCACATGAGCTTAATATTAGCAATTGGTATCTGAATCTTAACACAAGAAGTATGGAATTCATCCAACAAGTTTTCCATTATCAATGTGTGAAACTTAATGACGATGCCAATTGTCATAGTTCTTTGGTATCTTGATCTTGCCAGGCTTGGATCGAGTGGGATACCAATTGTCACAGTTCGCTGGTGCTTGTTAATCGAAAGTAACCATTTCGCAATGAACCACTGAATTATAGAATAGAGAAGCAAGGCAATTCAATCTCTTCCATACGTAACAACGAGAATTGTGTAGCTTTTTAATCGTCGAGCGGAAAAGTAAAATAAACAAATAACAGTCCTCTTTCAAGTTGCTAAGCTTGGATGCAATAAAAGTCAGCGATAATTACCATTTTAAGGGCAAGCCTTTGTAGTCAAACCAGACAACGCCCTGTACAGGAGGCAGCGCTGATGACAAATAAAGCTTTATCGAGGGAAGAAGAAGAGGCAGGTATCCTATGCGAGGCGCTAGGATGTGGACTGGAGGAGGCGGTGGAAGGACCGTCACTTCGGACTCGTGGAGGAGAATTTGAAGAGGAGTCGCACCATCCCAGACGTAATTCATTGCCTCCATTTTTCGCAGCCTAACCTAACCTCGATTTTTTTTCGTTCAGAGGACACTACCGTTCAAATGAAACCGAGTGATTTATTATTAGGGTTCCGAGGCCAACAGATTTTTATTTAAAAAATTATATAACAAAAAAATGATTAAATTACTATTTCTCAAAATAATAAACTCGATATATTTAATGAACAAATTTTTAATTAGGATAGATTATGATATATATATACTTGTCCAATAGGATACGAATAAAAAATAATTACCCTAAATAGTGAGCAAGATTATGATAATTAATCTTGAGTATAATTTATTTGAAAATACCAAATATACCCTTCGATAATAAAGTATAAAAAATATCTTAGTTGCAAGCTGTGTTTTATTAATTAAGGTCATGATCGTCATTATGATCATGATTGCCGTCAGAATACAGAGGTAGATCATAATTTAATAGTAACACAGACCTTCTATCATGGAAGACAAGTGGCTTGGGATAGTAATTCATTGAGCTCTCAATGGAGCCGGCTGATTTGGGAACTACGCGAGGCATTACATGATTCATGTGTTTGGCATGGCACAGCCCGATTAAGAGAAGTGACTGGGCCAAAATCGTGTCAGCATGCAGCACAGTTTGAGCCATGCCGAGCCAGATTCCCAGCATAGTAGGTGTGGCATGGCATGACCCAGACAAAAAACAAGCCAATTGACCATGCCGGGCTACCCATTTTAGGATTAAGTTGGCATGACATTACTCATGCTAAAAACTATGTAGTACCCCAGCACAGCCCACTTGGCACCATTAATTCTGCATGAATATTATCATTGTACTAGCTTCTCTAGTACTCTCATATTGTCGATACCTTCTAAGTTACCCTTCAATAATTAGAATGGGACTTACACAAACATTATATATAACAAACATAGTTTTGTCAGCATAAAGGTCACTCGAAAGCTCAATATCACAAGTTAATAAACTATAATTAATTGTAACACCAACCTCAAACATGGAAGCCTAGAAACCAGGTAGGGTCTACTGCTAATATACCACTTCATGGCCCACCTACCATTTAATATTGTAGTAGTCACCAAATTAGGTTCCTCCATTAATCCTCTTCTTCAAAAGTTTTTCTCCCAGCATTAACAAGTTGTGCCATTAAACCATCCTCTTCTTCTAGTTTTTATTTATGACATTCTAGTTTTGGTCAAGTTTCATTATCTCCTTTAAAATATTTATCATCCTCATAGACTTTATGAAAGTTAAAGTCTCGTGATATTTATGACAGTAATAGACATAATTAGTAAAATTTTCAGTTGTACCATTTATCAAAATTTTTTTATTCATTCTTATTTATTTGATTTTATTCAGTATGACCCCTAGGAGCATCCTCCTATTCACACAAAAGGATGATCTTAATATTATGTATCACTCATTGATGATCATACTCACTATTGATGGCATTGTTTAATAAAATATTATTTTGAATTCTTTGACAAACTATACATTTATGTGTTATTGTAAAAACGTCAACACTCTACAATTATCATATGTTCGAAGTATGATATTGCCCATTTGTGATGAACATATCTCTAATAAATTTCTTGAGTTGCTTATCTCAAATGAAATAATTCATCAAACTCTACTTATAAATACTCCGTTACAGGAATGACATGATTGCCTTACTATGTCAGTGCCCATTTAACACCTCTAATTCTATCTATCACTTTGTTATAACATGACTAGATATTATCTTATTATTATTAATCATTTTTAGCGGGTTTTGCTAGCTTGTTTTCTCAAGTTTCTAGTACTTCGAAAACCCCTTCTCATATTCTTCCTCATTTTTCCTTGCATTTTATTCATAATGTTTGTTCTAATAATATTATAGGTACTAACACTCTAGCATCCAGAACACCTGAAGCTTCCCCTTCAATATGGTCCCTCGAGCTTTGTACAAGACTGTGGATCCACCTATATGTTGATCCATGTGTTTATTAAGCTACACTACAAAGTTATCATATTTTGCTTTTCTTTTTATTCCTTATCTTTTATTTCTTTTTTATCTTCAACTCAATTCTTTCTCTAAGTATTCATCTTATAAATAGATCATTCTTGATCCACGCCGACTGTAAGTTATAAATGAAGAACTTTCTACTTTGTATAAGATAAATACTTAGGATTCAGTTTATCTACCTCCTAATAATAGTATTGTAGTTGTCCCAAAGTATATAATATCAAGATTAATTCTGATAGATCTATCAATCAGTTCAAAGCTAGGTTAGTTATATGAAGATATTCACAATAGTATGATATGTATTATGAAGAGACTTTTCCTCTTGTTGCAAATTTGACTACTATTCAAACTCTTATTATGGTAGCTTTTCTAGTTCAACATTAAAGTTTTTTCTCAACTTGTTAAAAATATATTTTTGAATGGGGATCCCCAAGAAAAAGTTCACATGGAGCCTCCTCCTAATAGTTATCATGCTTCTTGCTATATTTATAAGCTAAGGAAAGTATTATATGATCTCAAACAAGCACCTCGTGCTTGATTTGAGAAATTCTCATTGTGATATACTATATTAGATTTGTTATTAGTAGTTATGATCATACTCTTTTTTTTTAACTCTCCCCCCGATCACCCCTTATAAATCTCATGATAGATGCATATGATAAACTTCATACTAATCAATCATCTTGGTAGTGATTGTGACCATATTAGCTAAAATCACTTCAGCTATCCATCAATGGGCTGGGAAACTACTTTCAATTGCCGGCAGACTGGAACTCATCCGCACTGTGGTCCAAGGAATTGAGGGCTAATGGTTCTCGGTTTTTTTACTTCCTACATATATTGTCAAATCTATCGAAGGAGCTGGTAGAATATTTCTTTGGGATGCCCAATCACAGGGTAGATATAGACCTAAAGTCTCCTGGGAGA
This sequence comes from Sapria himalayana, assembly GCA_029783825.1. Lineage (NCBI taxonomy): Eukaryota > Viridiplantae > Streptophyta > Magnoliopsida > Malpighiales > Rafflesiaceae > Sapria > Sapria himalayana. The sequence goes on along the minus strand of JAREIK010008629.1, from coordinate 1,766,469 downwards.
AAGTGTGCCTTCATACCCATCTTGGAGGCCTTGGGCTTTTAAATATATCTACATGGAATAGAGCTTTCTATATAAAAACTCTGTGGAGGATTAACAACAAAGAAGACTCTCTTTGGGTTAAGTTGATACACCATATCTACTTAAAGGGTGCAAATATCTGGGAGGTGCGATGCTCAAGGGAAGGATTCCCCCTTCTAGAAGAGTTTGATTTCTGTTAGAGACACTATGGTGCTTAAAGACGGCTCCACTGAAGCTGCTGGATCCTTATTAAGAATATGGGGTGAAAAAGGCAGAATCATATGTAATCATTACCATTTTTTTGCTAATTCTCACTCCAAAACAAGGAAATCATGGGCGAACCTCATATGGACAAAGAAGCGTATCCCCAAGCATGCTGTCAATCTTTGGATTGCCAAGCAGGGCAAATTCTGGATCAAAGACATAATGTTCACGCCCTCTAATGGCAGCTGCGAATTCTGTGGAATGGCTGAATCATTCAAACACCTCTTTTTTAATTGTGTGTTCTCAAAATTCATCCTTGAATTATTACAATCATGGGCTACGATCGAAGGCGACATCCTTACCCTACCAATGGGGTTCCGAATCCTAAAAAAGATGTATAAAGCCAACACAGTGGAGAATAATCTTCGGAAAGCCACATTTGCTGCGGTTGTTTATCACATATGGAAAGAGAAGAACATGCGATATTATGAAGCAAAAGCCACGAATACAGATTCTTTAGTTAAGGAAATCAAAACTGAGATGTATATTATTTTTCACAAGGAGAACAAGTTACTGCCTATGTCATAGATTGTAAAGATTTTTGATAGTGTAGTTTTTATTTATCAAAAAAAAAAAAATTAGTAGTGATTGTGACCAAGCACATTTAATTTTAGAGTTCTCATGAGATCTGGTGTATTAGTGATAGTTAAAATAGATATATTGATGTAAGTTGTATTCTCATTTCTTTATACATTGATAATATGATTATAACTAGTGTTGATATTGATGATATCTCATTTTTGAAGACATGATCAATATATGCTCGAGATTTTTTTGAGTGAGCAGCATTAGCTAGAATTATTGATAAAAAAACTATTGATACTCCCAATGATGTTAATGCAAATTATTCTTCTTCTAATTGTGTCTTTGTTATTAGATCATGTTGTACTATTGTTGAGAGCTTGGGTATGTCTTTCTATTACTCATCATGATAGTGTTTATGTTGTTCATGTTAGTTGGTTTATTGTTTTCCCTACTATAGTTCAATGGGCAATTGTTCTTCATATTTTGAGGTATCTCCAAGATACATTCATTCTGAGTCTTATGCATTTAGTCATCACTTTTCTAGAGTTGATTGCATACTTTAATGTCGATTGTGACAATGATCTAATTATCATAACTCATTTAATAAATTTTATATCTTCTTATGTATTTTTCTTATCTATTAGAAAAAATAATAATAATTTCTCATTTTTATTTTTTCAACAAAAAAAAAAATATCATGCTATGATATCTACTACCAAAGAAATTACGATAGCAATTAAATGATATCATGCTATGATATCATTTAATAAATAGTAATTACTTCTCCATACTCCTTTGTATTGTGATAGCAATAGTAACATTTAGATTGCTCACAACTCAGTCTTTCATGAACGAACCAAGGACATTGAAATTGATTGCCACGAACACATTATTATCTCAAGCATCGCTTTATGCTATGTGTCTTCTTCCATGTAGCCTATAGATTTCATTATCAAGACTCATTATGATTTTTGTTTTCATTTTCTAGTTCAGAAACTCTTAATTCTTATTGAAGTCACATTGTGACTAATGAATTCAAGAGAGAATGTTAATATATATATTTTTTGTTAGATATGAATTTGATCTTTGAAGACTCGGTCATTTGGGTGGTTAATCTCTTGAATACATAATCATGAGGAATTTGAATTATTTTATTTATTCGGCTTTTAAAGTAGATTTGATATGATAATATGTGTTAGTTATGTGTGCAAATACTTAAATGATAAATTATATAGACAAATTAGATCCGCTTTTAATTTATGTATATTATCATCCTTTCTATCTTATTTATAATATTTTAATATTCATATTCTAATATCTCTTGGCATTAATAAAATTCTCACAACTTATTTAAATATTTTTTTTATTTAATCAATGAATATTTTAATGGTGAATTTGTATCTTGGTGCACAAAACACAAAAAATATAAAAAAACAACATTTTCTTGCAAAAATATTAAAAAAATACATCAAAACATAAAATAATAATATTTTGATGCACTAAAAATCAGAAACCTAATTTTACACATAACTACACGTTAGATGCTTAAAAAATAAAAAGTAAACTAATAATATCACTTTCAACACTAACATGTTGAGAGTGAGATTCAAATCCTTACCATCAAATCTTTTTTAATCAAAAGTAGCACTTTACCTTACCATCAAGACTACACGTCAAACTAATTAACTATAGAAAATACTAATATATATATTATATAGAAATATATTCAATGTATTTATTATAATAAAATGCAAACATACATAAATATATAAAAATAAACAGATACAAATATAATAAAAAAAACATATATAAATTTATAAACATAAATATATATAAATATGGACAAATATATATAATTAAATAAATATATGTATGTGTAAACACACATACACATACACACATACAAATACACACACACATAGGTATATCAAAAATCAACACGAAATGATTAAACGACGTGATTAACTATTGATTAAACGAGATTGGATGAGATCTAAACGGGTTCGGGTGATAAACGTGTCAACCCGTTTAACAGATTTAATAAATGAGTTGTGTTCGGTTGAGACATGCTAACCTATTTATAACCCGTTTACCCATTTAAATAAATAAGAAAATGGTTAAACGGGTGATTTAACGTGTTAAATGGGATAAACATGCGATAAACAAGTAAATGGGTCAAATAAATAGTTTATCGTATTAACACAACCCGACTCAACCCAACCCAACCCAACCCATTAAAATTAGACGTGTTAAATGAGATGTGTCATATTGCTCATTTATTAAATGGTTTATATTCGTGTTTTGATTTTTTACTCATTTATTAAACGTGTCATATATGAGTTTACATATTTTTCATTCGTCATCAATTTAACCCGTAATCATTTAACCCAACCTAACTCGTTTAATACCCCTACACACACACATACAGAAACACATTCACAGAAATACCTTTTTATCGAAGATTTATATTTTGTTGTACCAAGCTTTTCATAATTAAAAAAAAATACACCAAATTTAAAATAATTAATTATATTTACAACAAACTTTTCATAATAATAAAAAATATACCAATTTTTAAAATATAAAGTTTTTGTAACCAAATAAACAACTCTGTCATACTTGTATAATTAAGATAAACATATTAAAATATTTATATATTAAAAAAATAAAAATACATATACGAGCATACATAAATTTATGTATATATATATATATATATATGTTGGATTTTGGACAACTTGATTATTGCGTTAGTACCGTAATATATACGATACAACATAGGGACGCATATGTTGTATATATTTAGTCAAATAATATAATGTTAATATAAGGTTTATTGGACCAATTTAATGATCTAATACAGTTAAGGGTCCAATTGTCTAATTAATACAGTGTGGGGGCATAATCTGTAATTGTGCAGAATCCCGAGTTAATTACTTATTTGTTGATGAGTAAATTAGTAATTAACATAAATTAAATAATTGGGATGTTGTCCCTGGTGAAAGTTGCTTATTTCATAAAGAGTTTCTCTATCTTCCTTGGAACACACGCGAAAAACTAAAGTTAAAAACAGATAATTGAGGTTCCCCATCTGGCCCTGAAGCAACGAGCCACCAGAAGACATTCGTTCCTCAATTTTAATAAGAACATGGTATCATAATTAATCTCTATCTTATTATTAATAGTTTATTAATTTAATTTTAGATCATTATTATAATATCTATCAATAAAATTGTTTAAATTGAATTTATATAAATATAATTATTAATATTATTATAACTAAATATTGTATTCATATTTCAAAAAAATTTAAATATTATTATATTTTCAAATGTTAAAACATATGAAAATGAGAAAAAATTACTAATTATTTTTTTTTATTTTATTGTCTAAATAAAACCTATAAACCATTAAATGTCAAAAAACATAAATCGCTAAACTCCTAAACGACAAAACCTCTAAATACTTAAACTATTAAACTAGTATGCATTAATAATAAATCATAAGTCTGTCTGATTTTAATTTTTATTCATTATAATTTTAAATTTTTATTTTAATTATTTATTAGTTTATTTTTATAGAAATATTAATTACAAAATAAATTATTAGTGAGACACATCTAATTTAAATTAAACCAGTATACCCTAAATAATAAATCTCAAAATTATTTTTTCCATTATAATTTAAAATATTCATTTTAATTATTTATTTGTTTATTTTTATATAAATATTAATTACAAAATAAATTATGAGTTAGATAGATACAATTTATATAAATTATTTTTCATCAAAAAAATATAGATAAACTATTTAAAAGAAAAAAAAAATTTCAAAACAAATAATTATTATTTGGTAATACATTTTCCTTTGCTATTAAATCATTTTAGGTTTTCATATTATATTTAAAGTAATATGAATCTTATTCATTATATATTTTTAATTTATTTTTTGATAATTATTAGAATATCTATCAATAAAAATTATTTATATTGAATTTATATTATATATAATTATTATAATTATTATAAATAAATATTGTATTCACACTTTAAAAAAATTTAAAATTATTATATTTTAAAAATTTATAACCTTAAAATCAGAGAAAAAATAATTAAAATAAATTTTTTATTATTTCATTTTTAAAATCAAACCTATCGACCATTAAATGCATACTTACTTTAATCATTAAGCTCATAAACCCCGGATTCCCTTAATACACAAACCTTTTAACATCTATATACTACTTAATGAATAATAAATCTCATTTTTATGTCTATTTATTATAATTTTAAATATACATTTTAATTATTTATAGCTTAATTTTTTACAAAAATTAATTACAAAATAAATTTCAAGTGAGACAAATATTATATTAATAATTGATTTTTAATAAATAAAATATAAGCTTATAAAAAGAATGAAAAATTTAGAAATTAAATAGTATTATTAGTAATATATTTTGATTTGATTTTGAATCATTTTGTGTATTGTAAGTATAAGTTAATTAATATTTATATTTTTAATAATAGTTTATTAATTTAATTTTTGATCATTATTATAATATCTATCATAAAAATTGTTTATATTGAATTTATATGATATATAATAAGTAAGATTAATATAATTATACATGGTATTCACATCACAAAAAATATTAAAAATTATTTTATTTTCAAAGGTTATAACCTTTGAAAATCAGAAAAAATCTAAAAAAAAAAATTTTTATTTTTATTTTATAAATAAAAATAAAAATTTATTAGTTTATTTTATAAATAAAAAATCAGAAAAAATCTAAACCAATAAACCGCTAGATACTAATTAATAATTAGTAAATTTAATATTTATTTCAACTTATTATAATTTTAAATATTCATTTTAATTATTTATTAGTTTATTTTTATAGAAATATTGATTACAAGATACATTATGAGTGCGACAAATGTAATTTAAATAATTTATTTTTAATCAAAAAATATAAATACTCTTATAAAAGAAATAAAAATTTAAAAATTAAAAATTATAATTCAATAATATATTTTACTTTATTTTTGAATCAATTTGGGTATTTTAAATATTTTTTAATTAATCTCTATCTTATTATTAATAGTTTATTAATTTAATTTTTGATCATTATTATAATATCTATTAATAAAATTATTTATATTGAATTTATATGATATATAATTATTAATATTATTATAACTAAATATTGTATTCACATTTCAGAAAATTTTAAATATTATTATATTTTCAAAGGTTATAACATATGAAAATTAGAAAAATTACAAATTTTTTTTTGTTATTTTATTGTCTAAATAAAACCTATAAACTACTAAATGTCTTAAAACATAAATTGCTAAACTCCTAAACGACAAAACCTCTAAATACTTAAACCATTAAACTGGTATGCTTAATAATAAATCATTAGTTTGATTTTAATTTTTATTCAGTATAATTTTAAATTTTTATTTTAATTATTTATCAGTTTATTTTTATAGAAATATTAATTACAAAAAAATTATTAGTGAGACACATCTTATTTAAATTAGACCAATATACCCTAAATAATAAATAATAAATCTCAATATTATTTATTTAATGATAATTTATAATATATTGTTTAATTTCTTATTTGTTTATTTTTATATAAATATTAAATACAAAATAAATTATGAGTTAGATAAATATAATTTATATAAATTATTTTTCATCAAAAAAATATAGATTAACTTTTTAAAAAATAAAAAAATTTCAAAACAAATGATTATCATTTAGTAATTTATTTTCCTTTGCTTTTGAATCATTTTAAGTTTTCATATTATATTTTAAGTAATATGAATCTTATTCATTATAGATTTTTAATTTTTTTTTTGATAATTATTAGAATATCTATCAATAAAAATTATTTATATTGAATTTATATTATATATAATTATTATAATTATTATAAATAAATATTGTATTCACACTTTAAAAAAATTTAAAATTATTATATTTTAAAAATTTATAACCTTAAAATCAGAGAAAAAATAATTAAAATAAATTTTTTATTATTTCATTTTTAAAATCAAACCTATCGACCATTAAATGCATACATACTTTAATCATTAAGCTCTTAAACCCTGGATTCCCTTAATACACAAACCTTTTAACATCTATATACTACTTAATGAATAATAAATCTCATTTTTATGTCTATTTATTATAATTTTAAATATTCATTTTAATTATTTATAGTTTATTTTTTTACAAAATAAATTACAAAATAAATTTCGAGTGAGACAAATATTATTTTAATAATTGATTTTTAATAAAAAAAATATAAGCTTATAAAAAGAAGGAAAAATTTAGAAATTAAATATTATTATTTAGTAATATATTTTGATTTGATTTTGAAATCATTTTGTGTCATGTAAGTATAAGTTAATTAATATTTATATTTTTAATAATAGTTTATTAATTTAATTTTTGATCATTATTATAATATCTATCATTAAAATTGTTTATATTGAATTTATATGATATATAATTAGTAAGATTAATTTAATTATACTTGGTATTCACATCTCAAAAAATTTTTAAAATTATTTTATTTTCAAAGGTTATAACATTTAAAAATCAGAAAAAATCTATAAAATTTTTTTTTTATTTTTATTATATAAATAAAACCTATAAGCCACAGAATGCCTAAAAACATAAATTACTAAACACCTAAACAACAAAACTCCTAAATAGTAAAACCAATAAACCAGTATTATCATATATAATAAATCATAAATCTTAATTTAATTTGTATTCATTATAATTTAAATATTCTTTTTAATTATTTATTGGTTTATCTTTTATAGAAATATGAATTACAAAATAAATACTGAGTGATACAAATATAATTTTAATAATTTATTTTTTAATCAAAAAAAATATATAAGCTTATAAAAAGAAGTAAAAATTTAAAAACAAAAAATTATTATTTAGTAATATATTTTACTTTGATTTTGAATCATTATATATAGGTTTTGCAATGATATTTTAATCGGTGTCAATCTTATTAATAATAGTTTATTAATTTATTTTTTGATAATTATTATAATATCTATCAATAATATTACTTATATTGAACATAAATGTATTATAATTATTAAGATTATTATAACTATATATAATATTTACATTTCAAAAAAAATTAAAAATTATTATATTCTCAAAGGTTATAACCTTTGAGAATCAGAAAAATCCCAAAAACAATTTTTTATTATTTTATTATTTAAATAAAACTTATAAGCCACTAAATACCTAAACATTTAAATCTAGAGACTCCTAAACCCCAGAACCCCCTAAATACTTAAAGCATTAAACCTATATAACATATATAATAAATGATAAATCTCATTTTTATTTGTATTCGTTATAATTTTAAATATTCTTTTTAAATATTTATTAGTTTATTTTTTATAGAAATATGAATTACAAAATAAATAATGAGTGATACAAATATAATTTTAATAATTTATTTTTTAATCAAAAAAATATATATAAGCTTATAAAAAGAAGTAAAAATTTAAAAACAAAAAATTATTATTTAGTAATATATTTTACTTTGATTTTGAATCATTATATATAGGTTTTGTAGTTATATTTTTATTAGTTTCAATCTTATTAATAATAGTTTATTAATTTATTTTTTTATAATTATTATAATATCCATCAATAAAATTACTTATATTGAACTTTGATGTATTATAATTATTAAGATTATTATAACTAAATATAATATTTACATTTGAAAAAAATTTAAAATTTATTATATTTTCAAACGTTATAACCTTCAAAAATTATAAAAAATCACAAAAATAATTTTTTATTATTTTATTATTTAAATAAAACTTATAAACCACTAAATACCTAAACATTAAAATCTATAGACTCCTAAACCCCATAACCCCCTAAATACTTAAAGCATTAAACTTATATAACCTAAATAATAAATGATAAATCTCATTTTTTTTTTATTCATTATAATTTTAAATATTCATTATAATTATTTTTTAGTTTATTTTTATTGGAATATAATTACAAAATATATAATTGGTGAGACAGATATAATTTAAATACATTATTTTTTATGAAAAAAAAATATAAGCACATAAAAATAAACAAAATTTCAAAAATTTAAAATTTTATTTAGTAATATGATTTCCTTTAATTTTGAATTATTTTGGGTTCTTCAAATATATTCTAATTAATATCTATCTAATTAATAATAGTTTATTAATTTATTTTTTGATCATTATAATAAAATATAACAAATATAATTATTAAGATTATTATAATTAAGTATTGTATTCATATTTTAGAACTATTACAAAATTATTATATTTTCAAAAGTTATAACCTTTGAAAATCACGAAAATTCATAAAAATAAATTTTTTTTTATTTCATTGATTAAAAAAAACCTATAAATACCAAAATATGTTAACATATAAATCGATAAACTCCTTAACCCCAAAACCGCAAAAAAACTTAAACAATTATAAGTAGTTATACCCTAAATAATAAATTATAAATCTCATTTTTATTAGTATTCAATATAATTTTAAATATACATTTTAATTATTTATTAGTTTATTTTTATAGAAATATAAATTAAAAAATAATTTATTAGTAAGAAAACTATAATTTAAATAATTTATTTTTCATAAAAAAAATATATGCTTACAAATGGATAAAGAAATTTAAACATTTAAAATTAATATTTAGTAAAATATTTCAATTTGATTTTGAATCATTTTAGGTTTTGCAAATGTATTTTAAACAATATTTATCTTATTAATAATTGTTTATTATTTTTTTATGATCATTAATATAATATATATAAATAAAATAGTTTATATTGAATTTATATGATATATAATTAATATGATTATTATAACTTCATATTGCATTTATTTTTCAAAAAAAAAATTAAAAAGTATTATATTTTCAAAAGGTTATAACCTTCAAAAATGAGAAAAAATGACAAAAATAAATTTTTTGTTATTTTATTTTTTAAATAAAAGCAATAAACCTCTAAATGACTAAATACTAAAATAACTAACTCCTAAACCGTGAAGCCCATAAATAATTAAATTATTAAATTAGTATAGTCTAAATAATAAATCATAAATCTCATTTTTATTAGTATTCATCATAATTTTAAATATTCATTTTAATTATTTATCAGTTTATTTTTATAGATATATTAATTATAAAATAAATTATTAGTAAGACAGATATAATTTAAATAATTTATCTTTCATCAAAAAAAAAATATGTTTAGAAAAAGAGTCACAATTTTAAAAATAAAAAATTATTATTTAGTAATATATCTTATTTTGATTTTGAATCATTTTAAATTTTACAATTATATTTTAATTTATATCATTCTTATTAATACTAGTTTATTAATTTATTTATTGATCATTATTATAATATATATTAATAAAATTATTTATATTTAGTTTACATTATATATAATTATTGAGTTAATTATAACTAAATATTATATTCACATTTTAAAAAAATTAAAAATTATTATATTTTAGAAGGTTACAACCTTCGAAAATTAAAAAAAAAATCAAAAAATTAAATTTTTTGTTTTTTCATTCTTTAAATAAAAAATATAAATCACTAAAGGTCTAAACACTTAAATCACTATAATTATTTATTAGTTTATTATTATAATTCTAAATTCTAAATACTTAAACACTTAAATCACTATTATAAATCACTAAAGGTTATTTGAATTCATTATAATTCTAAATAATCATTTTAATTATTTATTAGTTTATTATTATAAAATTATATATTATAAAATAAATAATAAGTAAGAAAAATATAATTTAAATAATTTATTTTTTATAACAAAAATATAAACTTATAAAAAAAATATTAAAAAAATTATTATTTAGTAATATATTTTACTTTGATTTTGAATAAATTTATGTTTTGCAAATATATTTTAAATAATATCAATCTTATTAATAATAGTTTATTAATTTATTTTTTGTTCATTATTATAATATCTAGCAATGTAATTATTTATATTGAATTTAAATGACTTATAATTATTAAGATTTAATAAATAAATATTATATTTACATTTGAAAAAAATTTAGAAATTATTATATTTTCAAAGATTATAACCTTCAAATATTAGAAAAAATAATAAAAATAAATTTTTTGTAATATCATTGTTTAAATAAAACTTATAAACTACTAAATGCCTTAACACTTAAATCTCTAAACTCTTAAACACAAAAGCACCTAAATAATTAAAACAAGAAACTCATAAATCTTAAATATAATTCAAATAATTTATTAAAATATTAATCACAAAATAAATTATGAGTGATACAAATATATTTTAAATAATTTATTTTTCATCAAAAAAATAGTCTTATAAAAAGAAGCAAAAACTAAAAAACAAATATTATTATTTAGTAATAAATTTTAATTTGATTTTGAATAATTTTAGGTTTTGTAATTATATTTTAATTTATATCTATCATATTAATAATAGCATATTAATTCTTTTTTTTTTTGATAATTGATAACATATCTATCAATAAAATTGTTTGTATTTAGTTTATATTATATATAATTATTTTTAATAAATTTTAAAATTATAATATTTTCAAAGGTTATAACCTTTGAAAATGTGAGAAAATATCAAAAATAATTTTTATTTGTTATTTCATTGTTTAAATAAAACATATAAACCACTAAATCCCTAAACACTTAAATCAATAACTACTAAATCTTGAAAACCCTAAATAGATAATGCTTTTAAACATTATACCCTAAATAATAAATAATAAATCTCAATATTATTTTTTTCATTATAATTTAAATTTTCCATTTTATTTATGTATTCATTTATTTTTATATAAATATTAATTACAAAATAAATTATGAGTTATACAAATATAATTTATATAAATTATTTTTCATCAAAAAATATAGATAAACATATAAAAAGAAGAAAAAATTTAAGAACAAAAATTTATTATATAGTAATATATTTTACTTTCCTTCTGAATCATTTTAGGGTTTATATTTATATTTTAATTGATATCTATCTTATTAATAATATATTATAAATTTATTTTTTGATCATTATTAGAATATTTATCAATATAATTATTTATATTGAATTTATATGATAAATAAATATAATGATTTTTATAACTAAATATTGAATTCACTTTTGAAAAAAAATTAAAAATTATTATATTTTCAAAGGTTATAACCTTTGAAAATATCAAAATATAATAAAAATAAATTTTTTTTTATTTTATTTTTTAAATAAAACATGTAAACCACTAAATGCATACACAGTTAAATAAATCCTATAACCTTTGAAAATATTTTTTGATCATTATCTGTAAACTCCTAAACCCCGTAATGCATGAATACATAAATCATTAAATCGCTATATACTATTTAATAATAAGTAAATCTAATTTTTATTTCTATTTATTATAATTTTAAATATTCATTTTAATTATTAATAGTTTCTTTTTATAGAAATATCTAGTACAAAATAAATTATGACTGCGACAAATATAATTTAAATAATTTATTTTTAATCAAAAAAAATAAATATAGGCTTATAAAAGAAGTAAAAATTTAAAAATTAAAAATTATTATCCGGTAATATATTTTACTTTAAATTTGAATCAATTTGGGTTTTATAAATATTTTTTAGTTATTTCTATCTTATTATTAATAGTTTATTAATTTAATTTTTGATAATTATTATAATATCCATCAATAAAATTGTTTATATTGAATTTATATGAAATATAATTATTAATATTATTATAACATAAGATTGTATTCACATTTCAAAAAATTTTAAATATTATTATATTTTCAAAGGTTATAACCTATGAAAATGAGAAAAAATTACAAATTTTTTTTTGTTATTTTATTGTTTAAATAAAACATATAAACTACTAAATGTCTTAAAACATAAATCGCTAAACTCATAATCGACAAAGCCTCTAAATACTTGAACCATTAAACTTGTATCCATTAATAATAAATCATAAATCTCATTTTAATTTTTATTCAGTATAATTTTAAATTTTTATTATAATTATTTATATATTTATTCTTATAGAAATATTAATTACAAAATAAATTATAAGTAAGACAAATCTATTTTTAAATTAAACCGGTGTACCCTAAATAATAAAGTATACATCTAATTTTTTTTATTATAATTTTAAATATTCCAATTTTATTATTATTTGTTTATTTTTATATAAATATTAATTACAAATAAATTATGAGTTACACAAATATAATTTATATAAATTATTTTTCATCAAAATTAATATAGATAAACTTTTTAAAAAAATATAATTTTCAAAACAAAAAATTAATATATAGTAATATATTTTGCTTTGCTTCTGGATCATTTTAGGTTTTGTAATTATATTTTGATTGATATATATCTAATTAATAATAGATTATTAATTTATTTTTTGATCATTATTAGAATATTTATCATTAAAATTGTTTATATTGAATTTATATGATATATTAAAATAATGATTATTATAACTAAATTTTGAATTAACTTTTGAAAAAAAATTAAAAATTATTATATTTTCAAAGGCTATAACCTTTGAAAATATCAAAAAATAATAAAAATAAATTTTTTGTTATTTTATTTTTTAAATAAAACCTATAAACCACGAAATTCACACACAGTTAAATCATTAAACTCCTAGGCCTCGTAATGCCTAAATACATAAACCATTAAAATGATATATGCTCCTTAATAATTAGTAAATTTAATATTTATTTCAATTTATTATAATTCTAAATATTCATTTTAATTATTTATTAGTTTATTTTTATAGAAATATTTATTGCAAAATAAATTATAAGTGCGACAAATATAATTTAAATAATTTATTTTTAAGCAAAAAAATATATATACGCTTATAAAAGAAGTAAAAATTTAAAAATTAAAAATTATTATCTAGTATTATATTTTACATAAATTTTGAATCAATTTGGGTTTCGTAAATATTTTTTAATTAATTTCTATCCTATTATTAATAGTTTATTAATTTGATTTTTGATTATTATTATAATATCTGTCAATAAAATTGTTTATATTGAATTTATATGATATATAATTATTAATATTATTATAACTAAATATTTTATTAACATTTCAAAAAATTTTAAATATTATTATATTTTCAAAGGATATAACCTATGAAAATGATAAAAAAGTACAAAATATTTTTTTGTTATTTTATTGTTTAAATAAATCCTATAAACCACTAAATGCCTAAAAACATAAATCACTAAACATCTAAACAACAAAACCTCTAAATACATAAACCATTAAAATGGTATACATTAATAATAAATCATAAATATCATTTTAATTTGTATTCAGTATAATTTTAAATTTTTATTTTAATTACTCATCAGTTTATTTTTATAAAAATATTAATTTCAAAATAAATAATTAGTGATACAGATATAATTTAAATTAGACCAGTATACCCTAAATAATAAATATTAAATCACAATATTATTTATTTCATTATAATTTAAAATATTTTTTTAATTAGTTATTTGTTTATTTTATATAAATATTAATTACAAAATAAATTATGAGTTAGATAAATATAATTTATATAAAATATTTTTCATAAAAAAAATACAGATTAACTTTTTAAAAGAAGAAAAAAATTCAAAATAAAAAATTATTATATAGTAATATATTTTGCTTTGCTGCTGGAACATTTTAGGTTTTTTAATTATATTTTAATTTATATCTATTTTATTAATAATAGATCATAAATTTATTTATTGATCATTATTAGAATATTTATCAATAAAATTATTTATATAGAATTTATATGATATATAAATATAATGATTATTATAACTAATTATTGTATTCACTTTTGAAAAAAATATAAAATTTATTATATTTTCAAAGGTTATAACCTTTAAAAATATCAAAAAATAATAAAAATAATTTTTTAGTTATTTTTTTTTAAATAAAACCTATAAACCACTAAATGCACACACAGTTAAATCAGTAAACTCATAAATCCCCTAATGTCTAAATACATAAACCATTAAACCGCTATAAACTAGTTAATAATTAATAAATATAATTTTTTTTTCATTTTATTATAATTTTAAATATTCATTTTAATTATTTATTAGTTTATTTTTATAGAAATATTTACTACAAAATAAATTATGAGCGCCACAAATATAATTTAAATAATATATATTTAATCAAAAAGTTATATACGCTTATAAAATAAATAAAAAATTATTATCCAGTAATATATTGTAGTTTAATTTTGAATCAATTTGGGTTTTGTAAATATTTTTTAATTAATCTCTATCTTATTATTAATAGTTTATTGATTTAATTTTTAATTATTATTATAATATCTATAAATAAAATTATTTATATTGAATTTATATGATATATAATTATTAATATTATTATAACTAAATATCGTATTCACATTTTAAAAAATTTTAAATATTATTATAATTTCAAATGTTATTACTTATAAAAATGAGAAAAAATTACAAAATTTTTTTTAGATATTTTATTGTCTAAAAAAAACCTATAAACCACTAAATACCTTAAAACATAAATCGCTAAAATCTTAAACGACAAAACCTCAAAATACTTAAACCATTAAACTGGTATGCATTAATAATAAATCATAAATCTCATTTTAATTTTTATTCAGTATAATTTAAATTTTTATTTTAATTATTTATCAGTTTATTTTTATAAAAATATTAATTACAAAATAAATTATTTGTGAGACATATCTAATTTAACTTAGACCAGCATACCCTAAATAATAAATAATACATCTCAATATTATTTTTTTCATTATAATTTAAAATATTCATTTTAATTAGTTATTTCTTTATTTTTATATAAATATTAATTACAAAATAAATTATGAGTTAGATAATTATAATTTATATAAATTATTATTAATCAAAAAAATATACATAAACTTTTTAAAATAAAATAAAATTTCAAGACAAATAATTTTTATTTAGTAATATATTTTACTTTCCTTTTGAATCATTTTAAGTTTTCATATTATATTTTAAATAATATGAATCTTATTCATTATAGATTTTTAATTTATTTTTTGATAATTATTAGAATATATATCAATAAAATTATTTATATTGAATTTATATTATATATAATTATTATGATTATTATAAATATATATTGTATTGACTCTTTAAAAAAATTTAAAAATTATTATATTTTCCAAGGTTATAACCTTAAAAATATGAGAAAAAATAATAAAAATAATTTTTTTGTTATTTCATTTTTTAAATAAAACCTATAGACCATTAAATGCATAATTACTTAAATCAGTAATCTCATAAACCCCAGAACCACTAAATACATAAACCTTTTAACATCTATATACTACTTAATGACTAATAAATCTCATTTTTATGTCTATTTATTATGATTTTAAATATTCATTTTAATTATTTATAGGTTTATTTTTTACAAAAATTAATTAGAAAATAAATTTCAAGTGAGACATATTATTTAAATAATTGATTTTTAATAAAAAAAATATAAGCTTATAAAAAGAAGGAAAATTTTAGAAATTAAATATTATTAATTAGTAATATATTTTGATTTGATTTTTAATCATTTTGTGTTATGTAAATATATGTTAATTAATATTTATATTTTTAATAATAGTTTATTAATTTAATTTTTGATCATTATTATAATATTTATTATTAAAATTATGTATATTGAATTTATATGATATATAATTAATAAGATTAATATAATTATATTTGGTATTCACATTTCAAAAAATTTTAAAAATTATTTTATTTTCAAAGGTTATAACCTTTGAAAATCAGAAAAAATCTAAAAACAAATTTTTTTATTTTTATTATATAAATAAAACCTATAACCCACAGAATGCCTAAAAACATAAATTACTAAACTCCTAAACAACAAAACTCCTAAATAATCAAACCAATAAACCGATATACCATATTTAATAAATCATAAATCTCATTTTAATTGTATTCATTATAATATTATATATTCATTTTAATTATTTATTAGTTTATTTTTTATAGAAATATTTATCACAAAATAAATAATGAGTGAGACAAATATAATTTTAATAATTTATTTTTAATCAAAAAAAATAAAAGCTTATAAAAAGAAGTAAAATTTTAAAAACAAAAAATTATTATTTAGTAAAATTTTTTACTTTGATTTTGAATCATTATATACGAGTTTTCCAATTATATTTTAATTAGTATCAATATTATTAATAATAGTTTATTAATTTATTTTTTGATCATTATTATAATATCTATCAATAAAATTACTTATATTGAATTTAAACGTATTATAATTTTTATGATTATTATAACTAAATATAATATTTACATTTGAAAAAAATTTAAAAATTATTATATTTTCAAAGGTTATAACATTTGAAAATGATAAAAAATCACAAAAATAATTTTTTATTATTTTATTATTTAAATAAAACTTATAAACCACTAAATACCTAAACATTTAAATCTATAGACTCCTAAATCCCAAAACCCCCTAAATACTTAAAGCATTAAACCTAAATAACCTAAATAATAAATGATAAATCTCATTTTTATTTGTATTCATTATAATTTTAAATATTCATTTTATTTATTTTTTTAGTTTATTTTTATATAAATATTAATTACAAAATAAATAACGAGATAGATATAATTTAAAAAAATTATTTTTTATTAAAAAAATATAAGCTCATAAAAATAAATAAAATTTCAAAAATTTAATATTTTATTTAGTAATTTAATTTACATTGATTTTGAATTATTTTGTGTTCTGCAAATATATTTTAATTAATATCTATCTAATTAATAATAGTTTATTAATTTATTTTTTGATCATTATAATAAAATATATTATAAATTTTTTTATATTGAATTTACAACAAATATAATTATTAAGATTATTATAACTAAGTATTGTATTCATATTATAGAACTATTAATACTTATTATATTTTCAAAGGTTATAACCTTTGAAAATCACGAAAATTCATAAAAATATTTTTTTTATTATTTCAATGATTAAATAAAACCTATAAACACCAAAATGCGTAAACATATAAATCAATAAACTCCTTAACCTCAAAACCACAAAAAACATAAACAATTAAATAGTTATACCCTAAATCATAAATCATAAATCTCATTTTTATTAGTATTCATTATAATTTTAAATATATATTTTAATTATTTATTAGTTTATTTTATAGAAATATAAATTAAAAAATAAATTATTAGTGAGAAAAATATAATTTAAATAATTTATTTTTCATAAAAAAATATAAGCTTATAAATGGATACAAAAATTTAAACATTTAAAATTAATATTTAGTAAAATATTTCACATTGATTTTGAATCATTTTAGGTATTGCAAATATCTTTTAAACAATATTTATCTTATTAATAATTTTTTATTATTTTTTTATGATCAATATTATAATATATATCAATAAAATAGTTTATATTGAATTTATATGATATATAATTATTATGCTTATTATAACCTTAAATAAGAGAAAAAATGACAAAAATAAATTTTTTGTTATTTTATTTTTTAAATAAAACCTATAATCCACTAAATGACTAAATACTAAAATGACTAAACTCCTAACCCCCGAAACCGATTAATACTTAAAACATTAAATTAGTATATTCTAAATAATAAATCATAAATCTCATTTTTATTAGTATTCATTATAATTTTAATATTCATTTTAATTATTTATCAGTTTATTTTTTAGAAATATTAATTATAAAATAAATTATTAGTGAGACAGATATAATTTAAATAATTTTTTTTTCATAAAAAAAATATATGCCGATAAAAAGATGCAAAATTTTTTTAAAAAAAATTATTATTTATTAATATATTTTATTTTGATTTTTAATCATTTTAGATTTTACAATTATATTTTAATTTATATCATTCTTATTAATACTAGTTGATTAATTTATTTATTGATCATTATTATAATATATATTAATAAAATTATTTATATTTAGTTTACATTATATATAATTATTAAGATTATTATAACTAAATATTATATTTATATTTAAAAAAATATAAAAATTATTATATTTTCAAAGGTTACAATCTTCAAAAATTAAAAAAAAATCAAAAAATTAAATTTTTTGTTTTTTCAGTCTTTAAATAAAAACTATAAATCACTAAAGGTCTAAACACTTAAATCACTAAATTTCTAAACCACAAAATACCTAAATACTTAATTTATAAATCTGGTATATCCTAATATAATAAATAATAAATATCAATTTTATTTGTATTTATTATAATTTTAAATATTCATTTTAATTATTTATTAGTTTATTATTATATTTTTATAATTTACAAAATAAATTATGAGTATGACAAATATAATTTAAATAATAATTTTTTATAACAAAAATATAAACTTATAAAAAAAGCAAAATATTAAAAAAATTATTATTTAGTAATATATTTTACTTTGATTTTGAATAAATTTAGATTTTGCAAATATATTTTAAATAATATCTATCTTATTAATAATAATTTATTAATTTATTTTTTGATCATTATTATAATATCTTGCAATGTAATTATTTATATTGAATTAAATGACTTATAATTATTAATATTATTATAACTAAATATTATATTTACATTTGAAAAAAATTTAGAAATTATTATATTTTCAAAGGTTATAAACTTCAAATATTAGAAAAAATAATAAAAATAATTTTTTTGTTATATCATTATTTAAATAAAACTTATAATCCACTAAATGCCCAAACACTTCAATCTCTAAACTCCTAAATACAAAAGCCCCTAAATACTTAAACATTTAAACTCGAAAACCTTAAATATAATTTAAATAATTTTTAAATTATTAATTACAAAATAAGTTTTGCAATTATATTTTAATTTATATCTATCATATTAATAATAGCATATTATTATTTTTTTATAATTAATACCATATCTATAAATAAAATTGTTTAGATTTAGTTAATATTATATATAATTATAATGATTATTATTACTAAATATTGTATTCACATTTTTAAAAATTTTAAAATTATTATATTTTCAAAGATTATAAACTTTGAAAATGTGAGAAAATATCAAAAATAATTTTTTTGTTATTTCATTATTTAAATACAACCTATAAACTACTAAATACCTAAACACTTAAATCAAAAACTCCTAAATATCGAAAACCCTAAATAGAAAATCCTTTTAAACTGTATACCCTAAATAATAAATAATAAATCTCAATATTATTTTTTTCATTATAATTTAAAATATTCATTTTAATTATTTATTCATTTATTTTTATATAAATATTATTTACAAAATAAATTATGAGTTAAACAAATATATTTTATATAAATTATTTTTCATCAAAAAATATAGTTAATCTTATAAAAATAAGAACAAATTTAAAAAGAAAAATATATTATATAGTAATATATTTTGATTTCCTTCTGAATCATTTAAGATTTTTTAATTATATTTTAATTGATATCTATCTTATTAATAATATATTATAAATTTATTTTTGATCATTATTAGAATATTTATCAATAAAATTATTTATATTGAATTTATATGATAAATAAATATAATGATTTTTATAAATAAATATTCAATTAACTTTTGAAAAAAATTTTAAAATAATTATATTTTTAAAGGTTATAACCTTTGAAAATATCAAAAAATAATAAAAATAATTTTTTGTTATTTTATTTTTTAAATAAAACCTATAAACCACTAAATGCATATCAGTTAAATCAGTAAACTTATAAACCCCGTAATAACTAAATACATAAACCATTAAACCGCTATATACTACTTAATAATTAGTAAATATAATTTTTATTTCTATTTATTATAATTTTAAATATTAATTTTAATTATTTATTACTTTATTTTTATAGAAATATTTATTACAAAAAAAATTATGAGTGCGACAAATATAATATAAATAATTAATTTTTAAACAAAAAATATATATACGCTCATAAAAGAAGTAAAAATTTAAAAATTAAAAATTATTATCCGGTAATATATTTTACTTTAATTTTGAATCAATTTGGGTGTTGTAAATATTTTTTAATTAATTTCTATCTTATTATTAATAGTTTATTAAATTAATTTTTGATCATTATTTTAATATCTATCAATAAAATTGTTTATATTAAATTTATATGATATATAATTATTAAGATTAATATAATTATACATGGTATTCACATTTCAAAAAATTTTAAAATTTATTTTATTTTCAAAGGTTATAACCTTTGAAAATCAAAAAAAAATTATTTTTATTATATAAATAAAACCTATAAACCACTTAATGCCTAAAATCATAAATTGCTAAACTCCTAAATGACAAAACCCCTAAATACATAAACCATTAAACCGGTATACCATTTATAATAATTTATAAATATCATTTTAATTTGTATTAATTATAATTTTAAATATTCAGTTTAATTATTTATTAGATTATTTTTATAAAAATATTAATTACAAAATAAATAATGAGCGAGACAAATATAATTTTAATAATTTATTTTTAATCAAAAAAAATATATAAGATATAAAAAGAAGTTAAAATTTAAAAACAAAAATTTATTATTTAGTAATATATTTTACTTTGATTTTGAATCATTATAGGTTTTGCAATTAAATTTTTAATTGCTATCAATCTTATTAATAATAGTTTATTAATTTATTTTTTGATCATTATTATAATATCTATCAATAAAATTACTTATATTGAATTTAAATTACTTATAATTATTACGATTATTATAGCTAAATATTATATTTACATTTGAAAAAAATTTAGAAATTATTATATTTTAAAAGGTTATAACCTTCAAAAATGATAAAAAATCACAAAAATAATTTTTTGTGATTTTATTATTTAAATAAAACTTATAAACCACTAAATGCCTAAACATTTAAATCTCTAGACTCGTAAACCCCAAAATCTCTAAATACTTAAACCATTAAACATATATAACCTAGATAATAAATAATAAACCTCATTTTTATTTGTATTCATTATAATTTTAAAATATTCATTTTAATTATTTTTTAATTTATTTTTATAAAAATATTAATTACAAAATAAATAATGAGTGAGACTATGGTGGATGATGTGAATATATTCAGTAGGCTCCTTACCAAGACTGAGGTGGAGGATTACAGCCTTGACTGTATCACTCACGTTATCTCGGGAAAAGAAAGACTAAAGCTATGTAGGACTCTCACATTAGAAAAGGTGTGGGAGGTGCTGTTTACTATAAAGTCATATAACATTCAAGGGACGGATTACTTATCCTCATTCTTCTATAAGTCATGCTAGGACATAGTTAAATGCGATGTGTAGGATGATTGAGTTAGCTTCTTCAAGAAAGATTAGCTGCCGAAATCATTCTACAAGATCATGATCTCTATATTCCGCAAGGAGAACCAAATAATTTGGAAGGACTGGAGACCGCTCAGACTTTGTAATGTGTCGTATAAGATTAATTCCAAGATGCTAGACACGTGGATTAAGACAATTCTCCATAAATGCATATCGGAGAATTAGGTTTGCTTTGTGCTGGGGAGGAATATATTTAATAATATTCTTCTGGCATAGGAAATGACTCGCCTGATTTTCAATGAAAACAAGAGGTCAACCTGATCATTAAGCTCAATATGGTGAAAGCATATGATAAGGCCAGGGCGGACTGGTCTTAACTGGGTAGGTATTCACCCAGTTTAGATTTCCCGTGGAGTGGAACAACATGATCGACATGTGCATCTCCCATAATTGGTTCTCAATTATGATTAATGGGAAGACATTAAGTTTCTTTTTGTCCACTTTGAAGGCTCCGGTAGGGTGATCCACTGTCACCAACCTTCTTCTTCCTAATGGTAGAGTACCTCTTGAGGCGCCTTAATGAGCTCAACGAGAAGTACTCGGGAGTCAATTACCTCTTGGGTAGTAATGTATCAGTCAGCCACTAAGCTTATGTGGACGACACCATTATCTTCACTAATGGCTCTTGAGCAGCGCCATTAGGAAGGCAGGAGAGATGCAGCATAGAACAAGCAGATTTCAGGCCAGACCATTAACTTTTTGAAGGACAGTTTTTACTGTAAGAAAAAAAATCAAAGTGTAACTTCCCCATCACGTACTTGGGTATTTTCCTTTTCAAGGGGCACAACAAGAGTGTATATTATGATAAATTCTTGACGAAATTCTATTCTCGAATAAAGGGTTAGCTGAACAAGTTGCTTTAGAATAGAAGAAATATATTATTGATCAGGCACATTCTCGACTCACTCCCTTATAACCTTATAAGGGAGTGAGTCGAATATAATTTCATATTTTTTTCATCATCAATAAATTATATAACCTTATAAAAAGAAAAAAAAAATAAAAGTCAAAATTTTATTTAGAAATATGTTTTATTTAGATTTTGAATTATTTTAGGTATTATAAATATATTTTAATAAATATTTATTATATTTATAATTATTTATTAATTTTTTTTTCATTGTTATAATACCAATCAAGAAATAAACTTATATTAAATTAACATGATATATTATTCTTATGATTGTTACGACTAAAATATTTAGTAAAAATATAGAATTCAGATTGAAAAAAAATTTAATTATTTTATTTCAAAAGTAAATAAAAAAATGTAACAATTATTTAATTTAAATAATTTATTTTAAACTAAAATAAAATAAGAAAATGTAACAATTATTTTAATTAAAAAGTAACCTTGGAAATTATTTTATTCAAAATTATTTATATGTTTATTTTTATATAAATATTAATTACAAAATATATTATAAGTGACCCAAATATAATTTGAAAAAATTTGATTATGATCAAGAAACTATATAATCTTATAAAAAATTATATAAATTTAAATACTTAAAAGTATTATCTAGCAATATGTTTTCCTAAGATTTTCGATAATTTTATAAATATATTTTAATAAATACTTTTGTTATTTACAAGAGTTTAATAATATATTTTACTATCTTTATTATAATATCATTCAAGAAACTAGTTTATATTGAATTAGCATGATATATTATTCCTAAAATTATTATAAGCAAACATAGACAAGTGAGAGAATGTAACATTAATAAGGATAAGTTAAACATCACTATGCCAACATTGAAAATCTATTTGAGATTTCTAACTTTTTATGCTATAAAATAAGATTTTTCTCCTTGAAATATATCATAATCTCAATTTTATTTTAGCTTGATAATTTTTTATTATATTATTTAGTTTATCATGTTAGGATTATATTTTTTATTTTCTATTTATTATCATGGGTTTTATTTTTATAATATAACATAACATTTAAACTCAATGCCAAATTAATAAATGCATTAATAAAATATTGGGAACAAAGAAACGTGATACAAAATTATAGCATTTATAAATGCTTTAACATGGCATTCAATAAATCTTTGATGAACTACAATTTTAACAAATGAAAAAATAGTTTTTTTTTATTTAGAACACGAAATGAAAAAATATTAATAACCTAATTCCTCAATACACCAATACTTTTATCCCAAAAAAATAAATAAAAACTATAAAATAAAATAAAATAAAAACTCATCTTGCTGCTGCAGCCGTTTCAGCAACCATTTCATTTTTAATTAGATAATTTTAACAAAATAATTAAAATTTGTGATGAAAAGACTTTTTTTTCAAAAACATGCTCGTTGTACAAATCCTAGTTAGTCAAGCAGAGTGATCTCGCATATCAACATTAAAATCAAACATACGCACTTACTTTTAACTAAAAGATTGTGTTTGCTCTTTTTAGAAATAACCATCATTATCATTGTGAAAATGGTTTCTTAATATTGCCATAGTATATTGTATAAATATTAGTTCTACAAATAATTTAACCATTTATCAAACTTCTAGTCTTTCATATATATCCAACTCGTGATTATTTTAATTCATCATTTTTATTCAAATTTTAATCTAATTTTTAAAAATTCACCTTGATTTTTTCAATCATTTATTTATTTGAGTCATATATAACTTCTTTTTTGAATGCATAAATCGATACGATACTCTATTTTTATTTTACATATATAATTCCTAAAAATATCTCAATTATTTTATTTTTAATTTGTATCCTCACGGATTTTATCAAACATCCATCTTGATATGTATTTCTTTATTATTTAATTTATTTTTCTTATTATTTCTTTACTTTATGCTTGGGAGCACCTTATGAGCATTTTGCTACAATCATCTTATGATTGAGAACACCCCACAAATAGGTCTCAATCCAAGTAGCCTAGCATTTGTAAGTAACTCTTATTTGTATGTTTTATCTTTTTGATTATAAAATTATTATTATTTTTTTTGTATTATGCACATTATGATTATGTGCATATTAGACATACTCCACATGCATTTGTCATGACAAAAAAAAAACTAAAAATTAATATGCTAAGCTTTGAAGACTTGTGAGAAACTTTATAATGTTTGATAAAAATTCTAGAGAGCTCTAAAGGCTTCAACCCATCTTCTCATTCTAAAATATTTTATGAATTTCTAATGTAGTATAATTATGACATGTGACATAATTTGAATCATTGATAAATGAGAGCTTGTGTGTATAATATTGTAAATTTAACTTTTATTAATTTGTAACACACTCGTGATGCACAGTAGGCAAGGGGGGAGGAGGATGTACCTAGCACACAAAGCTCTCACTTGAGCATATAATATATGAAAAATTAATATCTTAATAATATTATTCTCAAAAATCAAAAAGACTACGTCTAATAAGCTTCGCACTCAATATCAACAATCCCTAGAAAATAATATTTATTATTGTACAAATACCTAACTTGTGATACATACAAATTACATAATAACTTCTTGGATTATAAGTCATCTCAAAATTATTCTTGTCCAGACATTTTTAATTATTGAATTCTTATGAAATTCAGTATGTTATTATTTATATAATCACAAATAAATCCGAGTGTGGGCCGACTATTATTATCATAAAATAGGCCAAGTAAATCCTAGATGCACTATGTCTGTGCACATTAGCATGCACTTTGCACCACATGCACGCAAAAAAATGCTAAATTGTGTGCAATAGATTGTTGGTGCAATGTGCAACACCAATCCATTGTTGGTGTCAAAATTTGTGTGTAGGAGCAAGTTACATTGGTGAAAATGAGAGAGCATCTATATGGTAACATTATGCATATTACATACATAAAAAAATTTCTAGCAATAGACATATTATACAAATAAATGATATATCAAAAAAAGTTATGCCAATTATTTTCATAAAAAAAATTCTAATGACAACTTCTTATTTGCTATTATCATAACCATATATTAGTTCTCACGTAATTACTTCATTGTGATGCTGATAATAGATCATATAAAATTTCTCTAAGTAACAAATATTTCACATCCACCAAATAATATAGTTCTAGTGACTAATATTATTATTTTAGATACCGAGTCACAAATTGATCAACTAGTAATCATATCATATATAATTTCTATTTGTTCAATATTTTTTATTTTTTTCCTTGATATGATAATAGTAAATATCAGACTATCAAAAATTATTTAATGTTACAACATTAAACTTAATATTTTGTTTCTTTCATGTATTTGTTTTATCCCACATTAAGTTGACAATCTTTTTCATAAAATTATCTTTAAATTTAACTCAGACTCTAACTAGAGATGTCAGACAAGTCAGTTCAAGTCATAGAACCTATTTTTGTGTGCTTAACAAGGGCATAGTGAGTGGTCAAGATGACTATGAGGTATTCATGCATGAATTGATGACCCACTGGATAAATTGGTGGCCCCATTGCTATCAGATGGCGATCTAGGTTTGTAGAGAGAAAAAACTAGGTGCTTTTAGCCTAGCCTTTGATCACATGTCATACTCGAGTCCGAGTTCATAGTTTGCATTACGCAAGGCACAACCAGAGCATGACTCAAATGCCATAATAATAATATATTAAAATATATATCTGATATCTATCATACTTATTGTACTAATAATAATAATATATTACTCAAATTATAATTTAGACATGTAGTGTTAGCACTCCCTTTTTATAATTTTTCTGAAATATTTTTATAAGGTTATAATTTTAACCAAAAATTATTATATCAACCAATTTTTTATTCTATATGTTCTTATTGTGTCCTCTCAAAAATTATATCCCAAAATGAAATTATTTATTTTCCCAATCAGAATTTTTGAAAATACATATTTTGTTCATAATCTCTCTTCATTATGTATCGAAATAACACTTAAGATGACTAAGTATATCTTTTTAATTACTCCAATTTTCAAAAAAGATTACAATATTATTCATCTAAATCTGATAGAGCACTAAAGGGTAATAATATCACTTTATTGAGTAAGATTGATATACTTATATGAATCTATTACTTTTTTTTACATTTCTATAATATCCTATAAATTAAGAGAGATATTTACTTATCAACTATTTCTAAACTTATTAATTCTCATTATGATAATACTCATATCATTATCATGCATACTAATAAATATACAACAAATATCTCTAGAAAGATCAAGATGATCCAAGATTAAAAAGACTTGATACCCATCTCATAAGGAGATTAGCTGGTTGGGACACTTGACAATGTCCAGGAGGTCACGAGTTCAAGTCTTATTGATGGAAGTACTGGAAATATTTCTTACCTGCTTGATTCTCTATAAGCCCAAGGGGATGTAGGGGTCCACATAAGAGAGCCTTAAAGCTCTTGGTTTTCCAAAAAAAAAGAGACTTAACCACCTATAAGTTAGAGTTAATACTAAAAAAATGAGACATACAATATATTTAAATTTAGGTAGAATCTTCCATCAAAACTAGATGATTTGATCATTGTTATTCTGATCTTGATCTTTCAATTTCTTTTTAAAAAAATAAAAATATTATAGACATTACTCTATTTCACAAGTGTTGTTTTTTAACTATTATTTGATGTCATTTAGTACATCTCATAATGATATTATCAAATAGAATTTTTTTAAGACTATCTCACCAAGTATAATATTGGACCATATTATAAGACAAGGAAACTAATACTTCAACCTACAAGAATATTTATTATTAGTTGCAATAAATATTTATTATGAAGATAATTCTAGATGATGAGATAGATTATTTCAAAATAAAATTTGTTGCATAAGATTTACTCAAATATTTAGTATATATTACAAAAAAAAATTCATAGCAAATATGACCTCCACATTAATTTTTATATCATTGACAATATTTCACTGGTAGATAATAGTTTAAAAAGGAGGTGGTGTATTTGAAGCATCTACTCAAATTTTGAATAATATAATCATATTTAATTTAAAGATTATAAAAAAAATTAAATTGCTTAAAATAATTACTAAAATTTGCTTTACAAGGGTTTAATTTGGCAGCTTTCTCTTTCAAATAAAAACAAGTGTGTTGTAGATTTTTTGTTTTTCTAGAGAAGCTTAGACAACAGGTTAATCTTATACATTATATATGTAACTAATATCTTTATTATAAGAGAGGATAAGTTTTAAATTAATCTAACAAAAATTACATTAAATCATACAAAATAAAAGATATTGAAAAAAATTGTATTTTCTTTAAATAAAGATTTCCTACTTCATTCGAGATATATTATATTACAAAGAAAATATGTGATGGAAATATTCTCATGTAAATTAATCTTTGAGATTGTGCTCCAGAAAATATTCTTATTGAATCAAATATTAATTTTTTATCTGATATGTACTCTTGAGTTAAATATATTATATATAAGAGAATCATAAAATAGATTAATTATTTAATAATGAACAAACTAAATATATTTTTTTATAATTGATAATATTACTTATTTCTTGGATTTTTCAAATGTTCCCCTTGATTATTTTACTATTACTAAACTAAATATAATTTATAGTTAATATAGTTAGTATGAATATTATTTCACGAGCTAAGCTTGATTCACAAGTTTCTACTCGACCCATGACACAACTCAAGAATAATTTGTAGCCTAGAATAAATTTATCATGGAGCAAGCTGATGATTCAAGTCATGTAATGACAGATGATATTAAGGCACAAAGACTAACCCTCCAAACTTAGATTTTCCAAAGTCAAGCCACAAAGACTAATCATGCAACTCATCTAGATTTACTACGATGGATACAAATGAGCAACTCATCAAAGATTATTGTGTGCTATAGGTAGAGGTGTCAACAGGGCCGGGCAGGGTAAGACAATGCCCATGCCGTGCAGAGGCCAATCGGGCTTCGTGTCGTGCCTGACCCAGCACGGTTTGGTGGCCCATGGGACAGCCCGTAGGCACGGTCGGGGTCACCATACACAACAAGCCTGGCATCCCGCACCCACTGACCGCAGACCTCGCTTCTCGCACCCTCACGAGTCATGGGTGGGTTCACTTTGACTTCATACCCGCTTGAACAATCAGGTTAATCACGTGACACATGCATCTGACATGAAAAATCTCTCCTAATTGTACATTTCTAAAATTCCTAATAAACATGTTAATTACTACTTTATTATTAGATACGTTATCGAATGTGACACTAAAAATTTTATTTTAAATTTTATATTCCCTAAAGATTTTCAACATTCACTAAAAAATGACCGGGCCATCATGAGGATGAAGAATCTCACAGAATTTTAAAATTTTTTTATTCAAAGTTCAATTAGAATCTACATAGTGACTGGTGAGACATGCATAAGATGATTCATCGTGACTTGTCCAGATATCGGCCGTCACGGACACCACTTCACTATATGTCATAAATTCATTAATTATTTTTTGTTTTTCTAACACATATAATTTTAAAATGTCATTCCTAGATGTGGACCTAGGAATCCTACGATAAGCAAGCTGAAAATATATCTCCATTATGTGCACTACCCTTGGATCTTCTAAAAATCTGATCGGAAGATCCATCAATGTGATAAGTCTGGTCATGTCGTCCTTACCTAACTCACCGAAGTATATGAAAGGAAAAAACTTTGAGACTGAACTCGATCTAGTCTCAAAAAATGCAGTGCCAAGTTGGGTTTGCCTAGGATCTAATGAACCATATTTTTTGGTGCATAATTCAGCATGCCTCTTAAGGTGCCCAGTCTCAAACGAACTCTTACATGTTAAAAGTCTCATACAATATTTGTATTGTGCTATTTCTTCTTTCTCACCCCAAACATTTTTTTGTTTTATTATATTAAAATTAGTCCAAACTACAGAAGTCATAATTTTTTGTTTTTTAAAAGTTTGAGTCGAGACGAGTGGAAAAACCAAAGTTTCAGCAACCTCAGAACTCTGTGTAATAATTTTATTTTCTAAATTTAAATATGTTTCATTAGTATTTATTATTTTTTTGGATTTTTGTTAATCATGACACTTATTTAAATACTAGAGGATAGATTTTAAATTTATCTATTTTAAGCCATGTTGGGTTTGCCTAGGATCTAATAGACCTAGAGATGTCAACCAGGCAGGTCCGGCTCGGCACGAGGCACGGCACGGTTTGGCCCTGCCTGGGCTGGCCTGACACGGAAAAATCCCTTGCCCGGGCTCGTGTCGTGCCTTGCTGTGTCGAGGACAACTGGGCCTCATGCCGTGCTTGAACCGGCACAATTTGGTGGCCCGTGCCATGGCATGTAGGCAGAGGCATGGGATTTTCGCCTTACCGCAAAAAAGATAGCGGGGAGGATCCAATCAGACCCGACCAACGATCCCCCCTGACGCGACCGGATTCCCCCCCCCCATCACAACGAGCAAAAAAAAAATAAAAAAAAATTAAATTATAGCCGTTGGATCTCACCTCCGACTGCTAGGGGGCAGAATCCAACATCCCTCGTGATTCAGCCTCCTAAAAAATTTAAAAAAATCTAAAAAAAGACTTAAAAAATATATATTTTCTTTTATCTATGAATTCCACCTCCCTCTTGATAACATTTATATTTTTTATAAATATTTTCTCTCAAATCTCACATTTTATCTTTTAAAAATCTTGTTCCTCTCTCTTGGGACTCGAAAAGTCTGGATTTCATCATTTGGCTTGACTTTCGGGAATCTCAACTTGAATTTTAAATTTTGAGCTAGACTGTAGTGCACCGTGCACGTGATCGACCTTATTGGCTTTATCGGATAATTTATTTTAAGTTTTTTTTACTCTCTCTCTCTAGACTTAAAATAGATAAATTTAAAATCTATCCGCTAGTCTCTAAATAAGTGTCCTGATTAACAAAAACCCTAAAAAATAATAAATACTAATGAAACATATTTAAATTTAAAAAATAAAAATATTACACAGATGTCTGAGATTGCTGAAGCTTTAGTTTCTCCAGACGTTTCGACTCAAACTTCTAAAAAACAAAAAATATGACTTCTATAGTTTGGACTCATTTTAATATAATAACAAAAAAATATTAGGGGTGAGAAAAAAAAATAACACAGTAAAAATATTATATGAGACTTTTAACATGTAAGAGTTCGATTGGGACTGCGCACCTTAAGAGGCATGCCGAATTATGCACCAAAAAATATGGTCCATTAGATCCTAGGCAAACCCAAATTGGCACTGCATTTTTTGAGACTAGATCGAGTTCAATCTCAAAGTTTATTCCCTTCATATACTCCGGTGAGTTGGGTAGGGACGGCATGACCAAACTTATCACATTGATGGATCTTCCGATCAGATTTTCAGAAAATCCAAGGATAGTGCGCATAATGCAGACATATTTTCAGCCTGCTTATCGTAGGATTCCTAGGTCCACATCTAGGAATGACATACTAAAATTGTATGTGTTAAAAAAACAAAAAATAATTAATGAATTTATGGCATATAGTGGAGTGGTGTCCGTGACGTCCGATATCTGGACAAGTCACTATGAATCATCTTATGCATGTCTCACCAGCCACTATGTAGATTCTAACGGAACTATGAATAAAAAAATTTTAAAATTCTGTGAGATTCTTCATCCTCATGATGGCCCGGCCATTTTTGAGTGTATGATGAAAATTTTAGGGAATATAAAATTTAAAATAAAATTTTTAGTATCACATTCGATAACACATCTAATAAATAAGTAGTGATTAATATGTTTGTTAGGAATATTAGAAATGCACCATTAGAAAAAATTTTTCATGTCAGATGCATGTATCACGTTATTAACCTGATTGTTCAAGCGGATATGAAGATATGTTCCCCCGCATTGGATAATATACGTAATGCACTAAAATAAATTCTCACTCCTCGCAGACAACGAAAATTTGGTAGTCTCTGTTTGTCTACGAATCTTAAGAAGAAAAAATTTCAATCGAATGTGAGACATTATTGGAATTACACGTACCTAATATTGGAATCATGTGTTGGATATGAACACGTAATATACAACTACGTCAATAGTAAGAGTGACAAACTTATTATTGACGATACTGACTGGGCTTCAAATATTTCATTTATAAAATTCCTGAAAATTTTTTATGACACGACGAACATGTATTCGTCAATTTATATGCCCATGATTTGCATTGTACTCCGGTGTATTTGTAATATTAATAGCATGCTTAGGAAGTATCGAACTGACCTGACACTTAGCCATATAGTTGCAGAGATGGAAACAAGTACTTGAAGTACTGGTCCACCGTTCCATCTATTTATTGTCTCGCTGCATGCATGGACCCTAGGGTTAAGTTGAAAGGGGTAGAAAATACCCTGACTTACATTTTCTCGTGCATGAACCTGGAAAAGCAACCTGAATGATTCATTCACTAGAAGTTGACTGACCTGTTCACATACTATAATATTACGTATGGTGGTGGTTGTAGTGAGACTGTGATTATAGACATGAATACATTGTTCGGAGATGATATTTTTTTTATTCAGCTAGCGAGGGAGAAATGTAAGGGTAGACCATCACATAGGAGCGAGCTTTCTCGGTACTTAGATACCAATTACTGCTCAATCCTATCATATTCTGATACTAAGAATATTGATATATTATAGTGGTGAAAATCATATGAGTCCACCTTTCCCGTGCTATCTAGAATTGCACGGGATCTACTGACTTATCTGGTGTCGAGCGTAGCATCGTAGTCTACTTTTTCTGTTGCAATAAACGTGATTTATGATAAGAGATCAAGATTACGTCCAGATATTGTTGAAGCTTTGGCTTGTTTGAAGGATTAGAAAGATTCGAGGTTTAGCATTCATGATCGTACTAGAGCTGGGAGCTGGGAGATGGGAGCTGGGACAGGGACTGCAGTGGCATCCACTACGATAGCGGAGGAATTGATTGCTGATAATGATGATCCATATGATACTGATCTTGATGTTGCGGCTGATTATGCTCATGATATACCGTTTGACGATTAATGATGATCTACTATTTTTTGATATTGATGTTTTATTTTTTATTGATTGTACGCTTTATTTATACATTATGTTGAATTTTTTATTTTTTTGGTTCGGACTTTCGGTATCTAATAGTTGATTGGTCATTTTTCATTTGATTTAGTTATATTTTTTTTTACTTTTTAATTTTTTTTAACATAATTTATTGACTTATTTATTTTTTTGTTGTATTTTTTATTTAAAAATTTATAACTTTATAATTTAATTCTAATAAATTATAAATTAAATTTATTTTAAATTATAAAAAAAAATTTAATTTTGTAAATTAATAAATTTTAAACAATAACATTTTATAAATTTATTATATTATACATTATCTATTATTTTATATATAATTTAATATATTTTATAATTAAATTAAAATTTAAAACTATAAAATTAAAAAAAATTTTAACCTTGCCCGTACAACCAGGTTAGGCCCTACCGGGCCTGGCCCAACACAAAAGCACAGCATTGCTCTAAAAAAATAAGTTGGGCCGGCACGACATGGCCCGTTTGACACCTCTAGCTATAGGCCAAGCAATTTGTGTACTAGTGTACTTTTAGTAAACACTTCAAAAGTTTTAATATTACAAGAATATTCATTATATATTTTTATTTAAAAAAATAATTATACATGATGTAATGTAAGCTCGATCATATAAAATTATTTGAATCTATCAAAAAATTTCATCATAAATTATGTATAATAAACTTCTTATTCTCAATAACCTCTATAAACTAATAAGAATAAATATTTAAATTATGAACTCCCATGATAAAAGCACAAAAATTAAAAAAAATACAAGTGCTAACAAAAAAAAATCATTATTAAGAATATATTGAATTAACTAGATGATAATTATTTTAGGTCATATATGATATTCTATAATTTACAAATTGAATCAAGCATCTAGGTATGAAAATCACATGTGTTTTCATATACATCTTCTCTTTTATATATGATGAAGAAAAATATTCTTCATTTCCAAAAATAAATAACTCATTCATTAAAAAATTATAAAAATAATATTTTAAGCCCTACAGAAAGTTATGGACTTTAACAAGAGATGGAAAAGCAATCCTTAAGGTATATCAAAAGTGAAATATGTTTATCTCTTTCAATATGGCATGTCCTTGCTTTAAATAAAAAAATTTTTCAAAAGAAGATCGGAGTACATTGGTACACTCACAATAAGAAATGAAGTGTGAGAAAAATAAAGAAATATTATGATATGTAATTATAGGACAAATTAATGTTGAGCAATTAAAAAATTACCAAAGAGAAAAAATATTACAGCATAAATTCATACTATTTCATAATTCTAAAAACATAAAAAATAAAAATATATACTCTAAGCCATTTTTTAAGAGAAAAGCTGATTTATTATTTATCAACGCAATATGAAACAAAATTATTTTATTTTATCAAGAATACTTTTATCCCACTCACTAAATTTAATGGAGGATTTGTCGAACAACCCTGATTACTTAACTCATCTAGGACTCTCTAGAACAAATGCAACCAACACACTGTGAGTAAAGAACCACGCAGCATAACTGAGTCGTAGATGTGATTTAAACAGCACCCAATAAACAGGGACATTTGAAAAGAGGCTACCAGGAAGAAGGAAAAAGCAAACCATTTGCATTGTCAACCGGCTCAACTAGTAAAAGAATCTCCTGCATTGCACTGAGATTTTCATCACAAGACAGAGAAGTATTTTCCAGGTCACGTATTGCCCTCTGCATCAGCTGCAGATCCGTAGGTGTTTTCCACTCGTTCAATAATTCCTGCAACAGATATAAGGAGTTGTTAGGATCGTCATGCTTTTTAGTAATGGCTAAATTCGCCCCGGAGAGTTTGTTGAGATGAGGAAAAAGCCGTGCTGGTATTATAACCCCCTAACGTACACGACCGGGTCAGAATGAACACAAAACGGAACGCGTCAAATATCAAAATAAAACAATAATAGCAGGCACAAAGGGTTGTTCGAGGAGATGAGCGGCTTTCCCAGATCAGCGTCCCGGTATCATGTCCAACTTAATTACAACATCGCGATAATTTTTCATTCGATCAGACTAAAACACCGTGACTAAAAAAGCATGGAATTCAAACCGTAATTTCTGTTTGACGCTGCTTAAGCCCTCGAGAAGATGGACGCTAGAGATCTCGCGCTGTTTCGTTTAGCTTATCTGGATCTGAGTGCCCTGGTGAAATGGAGGTTGAATAAAACGCAATCCTGCTTTCTTCCAGAAAAAAACGAAAATAGAGAAACAGCAATTATATACAAAATCACGAAAGATAATTGCCGCTTGTACCAATTGCCCATTTTAACATTCCTTCTAGAAAATAAAAACCGCCGTCCAAAGGGTTCGCATCATTGCCACCCGAATCAGCAAACGGCTCCTCCAAGCGCAGAAGATCGGATTCATCGTTTGAGCCCGAGCCCGACCAGTATGGTAATTCGAACAAGGAAGTTGCGTTTCCACGCTCTCCATGGGCAGCAACGGCAAACGAATCCGTTTGCACCGACAACAAGAACAGCGCCGTCCGGGCCACCAACGCCCCCAGAGATTTGGGCAGCGCACCTCGTCGTCGCATGCTTTCTTCCCCCGCTGTATGAACCTTGAAAACATAATTTAGAAATATAAAATTTATAGAAGTAAAATTAAAAAAAAACAGAGAGAGAAATTAGAAACAAAACTTTAGAGAGTTAGAAAATTTAGAAATATAAACTTTAGAGACCCAAACATAATCCTTTCTTAATATCAAACTTGCATGGCGCAAACATAATCTCTATGATAATAATTGCATGTGAAAAATATATCGGTGTCAACTGAAGCTCATTCACAAGTTTTACAGATAATACTTCATTGTATAATCATTTCCATGGTAAATATTATATTTTAAAATTATAAAAATTTAAATTATGTATTTTATCACCATAATGATGACATGGCATTTTATATAGTATTTTAGATTTTATTTTTAAAAGTTAGTTAAATTTAGTCGAAGTTGTTAGCTAAAATAGATAGTATTTTGGAGTTATTTTAAAAAAATAATTAGTTAAAATAGATAACATAATATTTTAATATATTTTGAGTGGCTATTTTAGATAGACTTGTTAGAGATGCTCTTATGGTGACATTAATTTTTATGGTGAAACGTGCACATACATGATATTCTAATAAAAGATATTCATCTATAATCTATATAAATTTCCAGGCCACATTTTTTATAGAGATTAAAATAATCTATAAATCATAGTGTCGTGATCCATGGTCTAAGAGATTCCATCTATTTTGCCTTATTTTTTCATTAGACAACTAATAAGTAAGGTATTGGGGATGCAGTGTTTAGAATTTGCAAATATTTTTATGCTCGAACTCTAGCATCTTGGATTCCACAAGGTTAGTGGCAGGTATTCTTTAAACTTTCATTGTATATTAAGACTTCAAGTTGAAGAGTTAATATATAGGTAGAATAAATATTTATTATTTTTTTTTTGATACAGTAACTTGTTTTGTGTTAGTATAAATTTTCACTTCTTTCATTAGTAATTATAGATTTAAACTTAACTTTTATTATATGTAAATTGATAAAATATAGTTTTTTTTGTTCTCTCACTCTCTCTCTACCTATTTCTCTCTCTCTCTATGTCTATCTCTCACTCTCTCTCTACCTATATATATATATATATATTGATTTAAGGTGTCAGATAAGTATAAAATCAAGTTTATTTCAAATGGTAATGTATTAAAATCAAGTTTTTTTTCTTTTTAAACAAAATTAAAGTTGAAATTTTTATGTTTGAACCAGATTTGAATGTATTAAAGCTAGTTCCTTTAAACACTCACCACTTTTCTATTTGGGAAGGTTCTTGTTATACCTAAGCAGAGACATACAATTTAAAGACCATGTTTGAGCCACACAATGAGTTGGCAACCTCAGCTTTATTGGTTTTCCACTTGAGCTTTCTTTACGCCTATGTCAATACTTTAACTTTACTGTGTCTTATATAGACATCATTTCTTCCTTGCAGCCATGCATTACTTTATAGCATCGTTATATTTGTCTCCAAGAATACTGGTCTAAACTAGTTAGCTGAGTTGTGTTTGTGGGCTAATCCTACAAGGTTGCTAACTTGCTATAGGTAACTAGCAACATAAGATATTTTTAGATAAACTAGATTTATGTTCCATAAACAGATGCGATCATATGAATTTGTGGGGAGAACATTTTTGAGTTGCACGTTAAAAACAATAATTGCTTACTTAAGCATGACTAAAATTCCAGCATAATCATGGCACAAGCATTCCCTGCTTGTTCATATTTTTGTGCCTTGTCCATGCAAAGAAGAGAAACAATTTGGATCACTTGTATTTATTGGTGGAATATTTGTTATGAACCTACTCTGTATTGTATGTTATCTACTTTGTAGTTTAGTTTACACACCCAAATAAATATTTGGATAGGCGCCACCAATCATAGAACACAACGTAACCTAAGTCTATCAGCCATGGCTCTATCGCTGATAATGATATATTGAGAATGGTATTTTTAGCTTCCATTCGGCTGGGTTGTTGTTCCACATAGTAGGTGTACATCCATGTGTATCAATTTATTCTTCTTGCAATAGTTTTTTTTTTTTTTGTGTTGATTGCAAATTGTGTTGAAGTTGAGTTTCTAGAATTTATGGTTCTTATTATGATCATGCATGATCGATTATTTAGTAGCTACAATTCTTTTTTTTTTTCCAAATACTTTTTTTCACTATTTTTGAAGAAAGACATGCCCGTCATAGTATGTTCCTCATATACATTTGTTAATATGCATGCTTGTGTTGCTGCACTTTACATATACATTTAATATATGTGCTAGTGTTGATGGGCCTCCCATATACATCAAAGTGGGTCTCATTATTTAGATTTGAAGCAATACGTGTATGTAGTATTATTACACCTCTCAAATTTAGAAGTATAAGACTTGATGGGTCAATGGCTTCATGCACATGATAAATAATATATATTTATATATAAATATATAACTATATAAATATATAACTATATAAATATATAACTATATAAATATATTTAAATACATAAATATGTAAATACATAAATATGTAAATACATAAATATGTAAATACATAAATATGTAAATATATAAATATTTACATATATAAATATATAACTATATAAATATATAAATATATTTCATTTTTGGAATAAATAACTTACATAATATACTGTGAATATGAGGATATTTTTCTTGATGAATTACCAGTATTGCCCCCGCATGGGAATGTGGATTTTTGAATTGAGTTACATCCCGGTACATCATCCATTTCTATGACTCCACATTGGATGACACCGATTGAATTACAAGCACTAAAGGTCTAGATAAAAGATTTGTTGGACAAGGGTTTTATTAGACCCAACACTTCACCTTGGGGTACTTTGGTTTTATTTGCAAAGAAAGATAAAACTCTTCGACTGTGCATTGGTTATTGATAGTTGAATAGAGTTATGAAAAAGAATCGATATCCATTACCAAGGATTGATAATTTATTTGATCAGATAAAAGGAGCACGGGTCTTTTCCAAAATAGATATTCGTACTGGATATCATTAGTTGCATGTCAGGGAGGTTGATATCTCTAAGACAGCATTTAGAACACGGTATTGGCATTTTGAGTTTACAGTAATGCCTTTCAGATTAATGAATGCCCCAGCAGCATTAATTGATCTTATGCATAGAATATTTCAGCCATATTTAGATTATTTTATTGTGATTTTTGTGGATGTTATTTTGATTTATTCTTAGTTCGAAGGAGAGCATAAGAATCATTTACATTTTATTCTCCAAACTTTGAGGGAACATAAGTTGTATGTCAAGTTTGGTAAATATGACTTTTGGTTGATAGAAGTAAAATTTTTGGGACTTGAAGTATCAGCTACAAGTATCTCAGTGGACCCTAAAAATGTCAGGGCGGTCATGAGTTGGGAGAGGCCAAAGTCGGTTTTTGAAATAAGTAGTTTTTAGGGATTGACTGGGTATTACATAAGGTTTATTAGGAATCTTTCATGGTTAGCTGCTCTAATGACTAGATTGACCAGGAATGAAATCATGTATGAGTGGATTGATTAATGTGAAAAGGAATTCCAGTAATTGAAAAGTAAA
This sequence comes from Sapria himalayana, assembly GCA_029783825.1. Lineage (NCBI taxonomy): Eukaryota > Viridiplantae > Streptophyta > Magnoliopsida > Malpighiales > Rafflesiaceae > Sapria > Sapria himalayana. The sequence continues at coordinate 1,726,814 of JAREIK010008629.1, read as the reverse complement.
CTTACTTCAGCACCTATTCTGATAATTCCAGATAGGATGCAGAAATATACAGTATATTGTGATGCCTCAAAAGATGGATTGGGATGTGTTATGATGTAATCTGAAAGAGTGATAGCTTATGGTTAAAGACAATTAATGAATCATGAGAGAAATTACCGCACATATGATATAGACTTGGCGGCTATAATCTTTGCTTTTAAAATATGATGAAACTATTTATATGCGGGGCAATTTGAGGTATATCCAGATCATAAAAGTATAAAATATATCTTTACAGAACAATATCTTAACATGAAACAACATCGATGGAATGAGTATCTAAAAGATTATGATTTTACTTTGCATTACCATTTATGTAAGACAAATGTGGTGGCTGATGCAATTTGTCGAAGTCATGAGGTGCACCAGCTAGTATAGCTTCGTGGGAATGCGATATGCATGAAACAGTGGGACGATTCAGCTTACAATATAGGAATCGAAGTCAGAGTATTATCAAGAGTTTAGTAGCTATACTTTCACTATTAAATAAGGTGATTGAGATACAAAAATAAGATGCAGTTTTATTATCTATAAAGAATTGAGTAGAGACTGGTACGTGAGATGAAGGTTGGGCTATTCATTTGGAAGGTAGTCTTCGGTTTAGGGGACGGATTGTGGTTCTCCAGATAGTGTAATTGAGAGAGGATATTCTTAAGGAATTTCATTATTCTCATTTTACAATACATCTAGGTGGAAAAAAGATGTATAATGATCTTCGTCGCTAGTATTACTGGAATGGGATGAAGAGGCATATTGGGGATTTTGTTCGACGATGCCTCATGTGTCAGTAGATAAAGGCTTAGCATCAAAGGCTGGCAGGATTAGTCCAGCCTTTGGAGGTAGCAGAGTGGAAATAGAAACATCTCACGAAAGATTTTGTGGCTCACTTGTCACGGATATCACGAAAACATGATACTGTGTGGGTAATTGTAGACAGCTTAAAAGTATGCCCATTTTCTAGCAATGCGAATAAATTTTACACGTGAGAAATTATGTAGGTTATACATACGAGAAATTGTTCGATTACATGGAGTGGTAGTATCTATTGTATCGGACAGAGATCCCCAATTTATAGCTTATTTTTGGAAAAGTTTTCAGAAAGCAATGGGAACATTATTTTGGAAAGTGCCATACAAGTTTTGAAAGATATGTTGCGAGCATGTTGTCTAGATTTCAAGGGTAGCTGGGAAGAACATCTGCCTTTGGTCGAGTTTGCCTATAACAATAGTTATCATTCAAGTACCTAAATGACACCATATGAAGCATTGTATAGAAGACCATGTCGATCTTCAGTTTGTGGGCTGAGGTGGCAGACCGATCCATTACGGGTCAAGATGTGATTAGAGATACCCCAGAGAAAGTAGTTTTGAAACGACATCTTCTTATAGCACAAAGTTGTTAGAAAAGTTATGCTGATAAAAGAAGACGACCCATAGAATTTGAAGCATGAGATCATGTTTTCTTGAAAGTGATGCCAAAAAGGGGAGTAATCAGATTTGGAAAGTGTAAAAAATTATCACCAAGATATATTGAGCCTTTTGAATACTCGGGAATGTGGGTTTGGTTACTTATCGATTGGCATTATCACCATATTTATCTGGTGTCTACGAGATATTTCACGTCTCTATGCTTAGAAAATATATTCCTTATCCAACTCATGTAATGGATTGGGGCGAATTAGTTATTGACGCAGATGCATCATTTAAAGAAATGCAGTGCGAATCATTTATAATCGAGATCAATTTTGCGACGCAAAACTGTGAGACTAGTAAAAGTGATATGACATTATCAAGGAATAGAAGAAGCAACATGGGAACGTGAAGACACGATGTGTGTTGCTTATCCTTTTTATATGAAAATTAAGGTATGTATTTTAGTAATTTAAAAATTATTTAACTTCAGAATATGTTTATAAGTTCAAATGTGTAATTGTGAGAATTTTGGGACGAAATTCTTTAAGGAGGAGAGAATATGAAATCTCGAAAAAAAATTGAATAAATAACTAACATAAATTTATTTCTGAAAATAAAGGACAAAATGATAATTTTGTAATAATAAAAAATAATCTAAAAATTTTAGAGCCATAATGATAAAATACATGTTGTTATTGAATTCTTCTTGGTAAATATCGCTACGGTATCAAATTTTGTTAAATTCTCAGAAAATCAGAATTTAATATATTTTTATTTAATTAAATAATTATTAGAATATTTAAAAAAATGTTGATCAACCGAATGAACGCGCCACGTCATCTGCACGTGGCCGTGCCTGCGCGGGCAGTCCTTCGGCTGTCCAGGTGTCAACCTAAAAGGAAAAAAAATTATTATTATTAATTAATGATATTAAATTAAAAAAAATAATAGAAAAAAAAAATCAAGAATCTGGAAAATCGGAGAAAAACTGAAAAAAAAATGTTCGTCGCCGGAGAGAGAGACAGCACATAAAAAATATATATATAAATTTTATTCTAATCATAACGGATTATTCTGGAATCGGAATGAAATAATCCAAGAACTAAAGTTATTCTGCACGACGAGATCTTCACATTGATATTAAATCTATAAAGTTTTTGAGAAATTTTCCGAAAGATAGCAATTTTTTCTTATCAGAATTTCTTTCTATTTAATGACCAGAAGTGATAATATTTTATATTTCAATTCGAATTGTTAGAAATTTTATTGGAAATAATTAATTAGTGAAAAGTTAAGAATTTTAGTAAGTAAAAATTAGTATAGAATCAATTAGATTTGGATTGTTAAAATTATGTATGGAACATGGCTTAAATTAGGCATAATTACATTTCATATGCACGAGAATATTCCATTTACATGAGTGAGTGCATGATATGTGTGTGTGTGTGTGTGTGTGTGTGTGTGTATGTGGATGGTATTTAGAGAACTCGAATTGGAAAACGTCTAGACTGAGTTGCATGAGATTTTATTTGATATATGGTTATTATAGATTACGAACTCAAATTGGGACAATGTCCGGGCAGAGTTGTGGCGGTGCTTATTTCTTGGAGTAAATCCAAGAAAATGATATTTTATTCGGATAAATGTCAAATATATTTTTCGGAGGAGGTCCATATTTTTCGGAATAATTCCAAAAAAATAAATATTTCTATAGATATATATACATATATATAATATGTCATACTTGGCTTCGGCATGTGTGAGAGAGTCGATGAGACTTAGGAATATGTGCATATAAACATTTCATCCATAATTGTATTCATATAAATATTGTACTTAAATTAGTATTGATATATATTCATGACGTTTTACGTGCACTTAGGTAGGGAGTAACTCTGAAAGAGTTTAACCTATTGAGTCTTGCTCACTACATTGTGGGACTCCTTTTCAGGTACAGGTCCAGTATAGATGACATACCGACATATGGGATTTCATATGTGAAAGAAAGTTGATTCTGGCTTAAATAATATATTATGTGTTTTCTTTCTATCACTGAGAAAATAAAAAGTAAAACGAAAAAAAAAATGTATTGTACATTTGAGAAAATTTATTTTATTGTACATTGTATTGTGAGATGGAATGAATGAGACCCCCTAAGGAATGGGGTGTCACAATATTTATATATTTATATATTCATGAATTCATAAATTCATGAATTCATAAATTCATATATTCATATATTCAGATATTCATATATTTGACATATTCGCACATTCGCATATTCTCATATTCACATATTCGCATATTCTCATATTCTCATATTCGCATATTCACATTTCATATTTTCATATATTCACATATTTACATAATGATATATTCACATATTCATATATTCATATATGTATTTATGTATTTATGTATTTACGTATTTATATATTTGCATATTTATATATTTTTATATTTATGCATAAATACATAAATGCATAAATGCATAAATGCATAAATACATAAATACATAAATACATAAATACATAAAGCATATTCTATGTACCTACTTGCTATACCATACATACATAATGCATATATAAGATCGTGCATGTGTGTAGCATGTAACCTCAAGCATCTGATCCTTGCCCTATCTATGCGGGAGATTACATGTAAAATTGAAGACTTATAAAGCTAAAAAGTAGAAAATACAGTATTTTTACAACTTCGGCTAATCTCCAAAAATTCACATTCTTTTTCTTTAACTGATTTCCATGTGAGGATATGTTGGGGCTCGATGCTTCCTCCTCGAGCTCTTGGAAGTTTCTACATTCTACACCGAATAAATGCAGTAAATACATATATCAAAGTGTATGCGTGATGTGGTTCATCTCATAGTCTTGATCTATACACGGTATACATATAAACTAGAATATACGCGGAATACATATATCCCCCACTTTTAGCTACTTATGAATCCTACTGGCCTTTCTACATGCTGCATAAAAATGGACACAGATCACTGAGTTCATGTGTGCATCATGGTCCATCTCTACATGTGCAGGGTATATATAAAAGCTCATAATACAATAAGGCCACAAAAAATAGTACGTCCGAGTCTTCCACTCCCGAGTACACATAAAAGCCTAGAATACAAGGCCATAAAAAATAATGCATCCGGGTCTTTTGCTCCTGGAGATGTGTGGCGGCTAGTCTGGACCTCCCTCCTTCATGGCCCCTCCCTCCTTCATGGCCCCACTCTGAGCTACTCCCCCGATTTGTCTAGCATCTTTGCAAGTTCCAAATGTCCCACTTCACCTAGTGCGCCATGGCTGACTGGACCATTTTGCTGCTTATGCGGATTGGTGGGCTCCACTCCTATTTGTTCTCGAGACCTAAAATCCTTTTTGCATGGTCCAGCTCATTTTCTTCGGGACTCATCCACTAGTTTGGGTCTCACTGCAACTCGTGCATGATGGTGGGCCCCACTTTGAGCTGCTCCCAGATCCTCCATGCATCAATACTTGCTAAACAAAGAAAACCTTATGCAGGTAGGTGGCGCACGTGTGTGGGGTGATAGGGCTTTTGTTGGCTAGTCTCAACCTCTCCCTTCGGATGCCGTCCTAGCGGCACACGTACCTCTTGATCCACTAGAGGTCTATGAGGATTCTGGGCATGTCGTCATGGAGGAAAGCCTTTAAGAGGTCTAGGTCATCTTTGCGGATCACCAAGTATAAATCATCCCACACTTTCTACACCTCACTGCATTGCATGAACAGGAGGGTTGTGTCCTCTGATGCGAAGTGGTAGCCATTTTATCTGAGCATCTCGTCTATCAAGGCAAAGCTGCTCAGGAGCCACAACCCGAAGAAGGAGATCTTCAGGGGGATGTGGTGGTGCTAGACGATGAACCACTTAGGGTCCACTGGCTGGTGCTGTTGACTATCTCCCAGGTTAACATGAATGTGAACTGACCCATGTTGGGGGTCAATACCACCACGTCGTGCTAGGTTATCATGATTATCCTATCGACCATGTCGGAGGGTAGGTGGTGAGCAAGCTAGTCGGCATCCTAGCCATCACCCTTGAAGAACTCCATTAAGAGGGTCTCAAGGGGTCTAGGTCTGGTTAATGATGGTCTTGTCATAAAATATTTCCATGAAATATAAGATTCAAATTGACATAAAATAAAAATGGTAAAAAATATATATCTATTTTGTGTGGATGTGTCAAGTGAGCCGGCAAGCACCAGCACGGCATGAATTGGCCATGCCTGGCCAAGCACAACATGGTCCAAAACCATGCATGAACCCGTGTCAAGCCTGCTGGAGGCTGGGCTCGTGCCGTGCTAGGCCAGAAAAGTGTTGCCTGTCCCGAAAGCACAGTCAGCAGCACAATCAGGGACCATGCCCCAAAACCCTGGCTGAATTTGGGCACGGTCCGGTTGCACCACGCATGACCCACCCCCTTTAATTTAAAAAAATTATTTTTTTATTAAAAAAAATCATGCCCCACTTTTTACAATTGGCAGGATTTTATAATATTACTGCCAAGTGTTCGGCTCACAACATCCACGTGGGACTGTCTAGGACACGTGGATGCACAACACATAGCAGTGTCGAACATAACATCGGAGTCGACTTTTTCTATTGTAATTAATAAAAAAAAGAATAAGAAAAACAAGAAAAATAAGAATAATAAAAAGAATAAGAAAAATATAAATAATTAAAAAGAATTAGAAGAAGAAGAAGAGAAAGAAGAGAAATAAGAATAAAAAAATAATAATAATAATAATAATAATAGTAAGAAGAATAAGAAAAAAAAAAAGAAAAAAAATAATAAGAATAAAAAGAAGATTAAAAAAATAAGAAAAAAAGAAGAATAAGAAAATTACGTAGAATAATAAAAATTCGAGAAATAAGAATAATAATAACAATAACTAGAATATGAAGAATAAGAAGAATAGAAAGAATAATAATAATATTAAGAATAAAAATAATAAGAAAAAATAATTAGAGAATAATAAGAATAATATTCAAGTAGCTTCTGTCAAGCACTTGCCAGAATATCATGCATGCATAGATCCAGAAGATGAAGGTGAATCTCCGACCTCCACTGCTACCACAGCCATGATGTATATCTCTGATGAAATGGATGACACAGTTCAAGAGAAGCACCTTCTCTCCACACACGATGAAATGGATGACATAAGAATAATAGCTTTTTCAATTATGCCCTCCATTGAATTGTGAAAGGAAAAAAACAAAGGATCTCCATTGAATGTGTTTCCCTGTCAGCTTATAATTTTTTGTTTAATTGTTTAACTCATGTTATAAATGTTGTATTGAATTAGTTACGTAAGTGGAAACCAAAAAAAAAAAAAAAAAAGAATAATAAAATTAAGAATAATAAGAAGAATAAAAAACATATGACGAATAAGAATAATAAAAAAAATAAGAATAATTAGAATAAGAAAATAAAAGAATTTAAGAATAAGAAAAATAAGAAGAATAAGGAGAATGAGAATAATAGGAATAATAAGAATAATAAAAAAGAATGAGAAGAATGAAAAGAATGAAAATAATGAGAAGATGAATAAAAAATAAAAAGAATAAAAAAATAAGAAAAAAAAATAAGAAGAATAACAAAAAAAAAAAGAAAAATAAGATTTAGAACAATAAGAATTATAAGAAATATAAGAAGAATTAGAATAATAAGAAGAATAATAAAAATATGAAAATTAAGAAGAAAATGAAGAATAAGAAAAAATAATAATAAAAAGATGAATAAGAAGAATAATTAGAATAAGAATAATAAAAGTATTAAAAAGAATAAAAAAAATAAAGAAAAAAATAAAAAAGAAAAAGAAAACTAGGAAGGATAAGAAGAATAGATTATTAAAACATATAAGTAGAATAAGAAAAAATAATAATAATAATAAGTAGAATAAAAAAAATAAGAAAAAAAAAAGAAAGTACGAAGAATAAGAAAAATAAAAAGAATAAAAATAATAAAATGAATAAGAAAAATATTAATAATGAGAAGAATAATAATAATAATAATAATAATAATTAGAAGAATAAGAAGAATAGGAATAATGGGATATATTTGAAAAATAAGAAAAATAAGAATAATAATAAAAATATTAAAAATAAGAAGGATAAAAATATAAGAAATATAAGAATAAGAATAATAAAAAGGATAAGAAAAATTAGAAGAATAAAAAGAATAAAAAAATAAGAAGAATAAAAAAAATAAAAAAAAATAAGAATAAGAAAAATAAGAATAATAAGATGAATAAAATAAATAAAAAGAGTAATAAGAATAAGAAGAATAAAAAAAATAAAAAGTATTAGAAAGATAAGAAGAATAAGAAAAATAAGAAGAAATAGAACAATAAGAAGAAAAAAAAAAGAATAAGAAGAATAAGAAAAATAAGAAAAATAAGAATGAAAAGTAGAAATAAGAAGAATAAGAATAATAATAATAATAATAATAATAAGAATATGAAGAAAAAGAAAAATAACAAGAATAAAAAGAATGAGAAGAATAAGTAGAATAAGAAGAATTAGAAGAATAATAAGAATAAAATAAATATGAATAGTAAGAAGAATAAAGATGAATAAGAAGAAAAATGAGAATAAGAAGAATAAGAAGAAAAAAAAGAAAATGAAGAATAAGAAAAATAAAAAGAATAAGAAACATAAGAAGTATAAGAAGAATAAAAAAATAAGTAATATAAGAAAAAGAAGTTGAATAAGTAGAATACGAAGAATATGAAAATTAACAATAATAAGAAAAAAAATAAGAAGAATAAGAAGAAAATGAAGAATAAGAAGAATAAATAAGATAAAAAGTCTAAAAAGAATAAGAATAATAAGAATAATAATAAGAAAAAGAATATGATGAATAAGAAGAAAAAATGAAAAAAAAAGAATAATAAGAAGAATTCGAAGAATTAAAAGAATTATAAGAATAAGAAGAATACAAATAATAAGAAATATAATAAAATTAAGAACAATATGAATTAAGAAAATTAAGAAAAAATAAGAATAATAATAATAATAGGAAGAATGAGAAGAATTAAAAGAATTAGAAGAATATGAAGAATAAGAAGAATGAGAAAAATAAGAAGAATTAGTAGAATAAGAACAATAATAAGAATAAGAAGAAAAAAAAGAATAATAAAAATAACAAGAATAACAAAAATAATATGAATAAGAAGAATATGAAGAATAAAAAGAATAATACGAATAATAAAAAGAATAAGAAAAATAAGTAATATACGAAGAATAAGTAGAATGAGAAGAATAAGTTGAATATGAAGAATAAAAAGAATAATAAGAAAAATAAGAATAAGAAGAATAAAAAGAATAATAAAAAGAATAAGAAAAATAAGAAGTATAAGAAGAATAAGAAAAATAAGTAATATAAGAAGAATAAGTAGAATAAGAAAAATATGAAGAATAACAAGAATAAAAAAAAAGAAGAATATGAAGAATATGAAGAATAAAAATGATATGAAGACTAAAAAAAATAAGAATAATAAGAACAATAATAAAAATGAGAAGAACAAAAAAAACAAAAATAACAAGAATAACACGAATAACAAGAATAAGATGAATAAGAAGAATATGTAGAAAAATAAAAATAATAAGAATAAGAAGAATAAGAAGAAAAAATAATAATAATAATAATGAATACGAATAATAAGAAATATAAGAAGAATAAGAAAAATATTAATATAAGAAAAAATAAGTTGAATAAAAAGAATAACAAGAATATGAAAAAAAATAAGAAGTATAAGAAGAAAAGGAAGAATATGAAAATTATGTAGAATAATAAGAATAAAATTGATAAGAAGTCTAAAAAGAAAAAGAATAATAAGAAGAAAAAGATGAATATGATGAGTAAGAAGAATAAGAAGAGTAAGAAGAATAAGAAGAGTAAGAAGAATAAGAAGACAAAAAAGAATAAGAAAAATAACAAGAATAAGAATGAAAAGTAAAAATAAGAAGAATAATAATAATAATAATAATAATAACAAGAATAAGAAGAATATGAAGAAAAAGAAGAATAACAAGAATAAAAAGAATGAGAAGAATAAGAAGAATAAGAAGAATTAAAAGAATAATAAGAATAAAATGAATATGAATAGTAAAAAGAAAAAAGATGAATAAGAAGAAAAAGGAGAATAAGAAAAATAAGAAGAAAAAGAAAAAAATGAAGAATAAGAAAAATAATAAGAATAAAAAAAATAAGAAAAATATAAAAAGAAAAAGAAGAATACGAATAATAAAAAGAATAAGAAACATAAGAAGTATAAGAAGAATAAAAAAAATAAGTAATATAAGAAAAAGAAGTTGAATAAGTAGAATACGAAGAATATGAAAATTAATAATAATAAGAAAAAAAATAAGAAGAATAAGAAGAATAAGAAGAAAATGAAGAATAAGAAGAATAAAAAAGATAAAAAAGTCTAAAAAGAATAAGAATAATAAGAATAATAAGAAGAAAAAGAATAAGATGAATAAGATGAAAAAAATGAAAAAAAAAAGAATAAGAATAATAAAAATAATAAGAAGAATTAGAAAAAAAACAAGAATAAGAAGAAAAAGAAAAATAAGTAGAATAAGAAAATTATGAATAATAACAGGAATAAGAAGAATATAAAGAAAAAGAAAAAAAAAATAAGAAGTATAAAAAGAATAAAAAGAATAAAAAGAATATGAAGAATAAAAAAAGATGAATAAGAATAAATTGAAGAATAAAAAAAAAGAATAATAAGAAGAAAGATAAGAAAAATAAGAAACAGAAATAGAAGAAAAAAAAGAGAAAAAGAAAATGTTGAAGAAAAATAATAAGAAAATGATGATGAAGAAAAATAATAAGAAGAATAATAAGAATAATAAGTCTAAAAAGAATAAGAAAAATATTAAGAGTAAGAAGAATAAAAAGAATAAGAACAAGAAGAATAATAATAATAATAATAATAATAATATGAAGAATAAGTAAAAGAAAAAGAAAAAGAAAGAAAAAGAAGTATAAGTATAAAAAGAAAAAAATAATAATAAAAAGAATAATAAAATATAAAGAATAATTAGAAAAAGTAGAATAAGAAGAAAACTAGAAAATGAAGAAAAAGAATAATAAGAGTAAGAAGAATAAGAAGAATAATATGAATAAAAAAAATAATAAAAAAATAAAAATTATTTAAATAACAAGAATAAAATAATAATAAGATTAAGAAGAATAATAAGAATAATAAGAATAAGTAAAAAAAGAATAATAAAAATTATATAAAAATTATGATGATAATAATAATAATAAATAATAAATATAAGAATAATAAAAATAAGAATAAAATAATAATAATAAGATTAAGAAAAATAAGAAGAATTAGAAGAATAAGATAATTAAGAAAAAAAAAAGAAAAAGAATAAGAATAAGACAAATAAGAAGAATAAAAAGAATTAGAATAAGATGAATAAGAAGAATATGAAGAAAAATAAGAATAAAAAGATATGAAGAATAAAAAGAAAAAAGAGAAAAGAAAGAATATAAAGAATAAATAGAAAAGAAAGAATACAAAAAATAAAAAGAAATAGAATCAGAAAAAAAATAAGAGACGAATAAGTAGAAAGAGTAGAATAAGTAGAATAATAAGATTTAGATGAATAATAAGAATCTGAAAAAAAAAAAAAGAATAAATTAACTAAAAAGAATATGAAGAAAAAGATGAAAAATAATAATAATAAGAAAAATAAGAATATGCAAAATAATAAAAACAAGAATAATAAGGATAAAAAAAAATAATAATAATAATAATAAAAAGAATAATATTAATAAAAATATTATGAAGAATACGAAGAATAACAAAAAAAAATAAGAATAAGAAAAAGAATAAGAATAATAAGAATAATACGAATAATAAAAAGAAAAATAATAAGACAATGAAAAAGAAGAAGAATAGGAAGAATAAGAAAGAATAATAAGAAAAAGAAGAAGAATAAGAATAAGAATAAAAAGAATAATAATAATAATAATAATAATAATAAATGAAGAAAAATAAAATGAAAAGGAAGAATAAGTAGAATAAGAAGAAAAAAAAAATATGAAGTATAAATAGAATAAGAAGAATAAATAGAATAATAAGAATTATAAAATAAGAAGAATAAGAAGAATAAGAAGTATAAGAAGTATAAGAATAATAAGAACAAAAAAAAAAGAATAAGAATAATAAGAAGAATAAGAAAAAAAATAAAAAATACAAAAAATAAGAAAAATAAGAAGAATAATAATAATAACATGTATAATAAAATAAGAAAAATAATTAGAATAAGTAGAAAAGGAATAAAAAAAATAAAAAATTAGAAGAATAAGAATATTAAGAAGAATAAGAAGAATATGATGGAAAAAAGAATAAATTAAATAAAAAGAATTAAAAGAAATAAAAGAATAAGAATAAGATAAATATGAAAAATATAAAAAAAAAGAATAATACGAAGAATAAAAAGAAAAATAAAAAAATAAAAATAATAAGAAGACGAATAAGTAGAATAATAAGTATTAAATGAATAATAAGAATTTTAAGAATAAGAAGAAAATAAGACAAAGAAAAATAACAAGAATATGAAGAATAAAAAAATTAAAAAAAATAAAAAAAATATTAATAATAATTAAAATAATAAGAATAAAAATAATAAGAAGGATAAAGAAAATAAGAAAAATAACAAATATAAAAATAATAAAAAGAATAATATAAATAAGAAGAATAAGAAGGATAAAAGAATTAGAATGATATATATGATAAGAACGATAAGAAGGAAAAGAATTATAAGTAGGATAAGAATGATAACAAAAATAAGAATAATAAGAAAATTAAAAAGAAATAAATTATAAGAAGAATAAGAATTATATGAAGGATACATAGAAATAAAGAATAAGAAGAAAATAAAAAATAAGATAAAAAATACGAATAAGAAGAATAAAAAGAAATGAAAGAATAAATAAAATATTAATCATATAAAGAATAAAAAACATAAGAATAATAAAAAGAATAACAATAAAAAAATAAAAAGAACAAGATTATGAAGAATACGAAAAAAATGAAGGTTAAGTAGAAAAGAAAATGAAAAAAAAAAATAAGAAGAATAAGAAAAAAATGATTAAAAAGAAGATTAATAAGAAGAATAAAATAATAAGAAGAATATGAAGAGTAAGATAAATTAGTAGAATAAGATGAATAATAAGAATAAGAATAATACGAAAATTAAAAAGAATAAGAATAATAAGCAGAAAAAAATAATGAGAATAAGAAAAAATAAAAACTATAAAAACATTACAAAAATAAGAAAAGAAAAAAAAATAATAATAATAATAAGATTAATTAAAAGAATATGATGAATAATAAAAATAAAAGATGAAGTAGAATAAGTAAAATAATAAGTTGTAGAATAAGAAGTATAAAAAGAATAATAAAAATAATAAAATGAGAAGAATAAAAAGAGAAGGAAAAATACTAAGAATAAAATAATAAGAAGAATAATAAAAATAAGAAGAAAAAGAATAATAAAAAGAATAATATGAATAAGAAGTATAAAAAGAATAAAAAAATAAGATGAATAAAAAAATAATAAGAATAAGAAATATAAAAATATAAAAAGAATAATATTAATAAGAAGTATAAAAAGAATAATAAGAATAAGATGAATAAAAAAAATAATAAGAATAAGAAATATAAAAAATATAAAAAGAATAAAAATAATAAGACGTATAAGAAGAATAAAAATATAAAAAATTAGGAGAATAATAAGAATAAGAAAAATAAAATTAAGAAGATAAGAAGAAAAAGAAAAAAAGAAGAATTAGTATAAATAAAGAATATGAAGAATATTAAAAATACAAAGAATAAAAAGAAAAATAATAGTAAAAAGAATAAGAAGAAAAGAAGAAAAGTAGAATAAAAAGAATTAGAAGAAAAAGAAAAATAAGAATAACATAAATAATATATAGAATAAGAAGAATAAAAATAAAAAAAAAAGAATAAGAAGAATAAGAAGAAGAAAAAGAATTAGAAGAATAAGAAAAATAAGAAGAATAAGTAAAATATGAAGAATAATAAGAATAAGAAGAATAAAAAATATAATAATAATATTAAAATAAGAAGAATAAGAATAATAAGAAGAATAAAAAAATTTAAAATAATAAGATTAAAAATAATAACAATAAGAATAATTTGAAGAATAAGTTAATAAGAAGAATAAGAAGAATACGAAGAATAAGGAGAATTAAAAAATAAAAAGGATAAGAAAAATAAGAAAAATAATAAGAATAAGGACAATAAAAAGAATAAGAAGAATAATACAATAAAAATAATAAAAAGAAGAATATGAAAAAAATATATATTAAAAGAATAAGAAGAATATAAAATAATAAAGAATAAGAAGTAGAAGAATAATAATAAAAATAATAAGAAGAATAAAAGTATATTAGAATATGTCGAATAATAGAATAAAAAGAATAAGAAAAATAACAAGAATAAGAAGATAAAGAATAAGAAGAAATAGACGAAGAAGAATATAAGAAGTAAGAACAATAAAAAGAAAATGAAAAATAAGAAGAATAAAATGAATAAGAAGAATGTGTAGTAAAAGAAGAAAAAAAATAATAAAAATAATGTGAAGAATAAAATGAAAAAGAACAATATACAGAATAAGAAAAATAAAAAAAAAAGAATAAAAAGAAGATTAAGAAGAATAAGAAGAATAAAAATAATAAAAAGAATAAGAAGAATAAAAATAATAAGAATAATAAAAATAATAAGAATAATAAGAAGAAGAATAAGTATAATTAGAATATGTAAAATAAGAAGAATAAGAAGAATAAAAATAAAATAATAATAAGAAAAAAAATAATAAGAATAACAAAATGAATAAGGACAAATAAAAGAATAATAAGAATAAGAAGAATAAGTAGAATAAAAAATATAAGAATAATAAGAAATATAATAAAAATAAGAAGAATATAAAAAATATGAAGGATAAGAAGACTTAGAATAATTAGAAGAATAAGAAGAATAGGAGAAATAGAAGAACAAAAGAATAATAAGAATAAGAAAAATAAGAAGAATAAGATGATGATGATGATGATGATGATGAATAAAAAAAATCAGAAAAATAAAAAGAATCAGAATAATTAAAAGAATACAAAAAATAAGAATAAAAAGAATATGAAAAATAATAATATGAAGAATAATAAAAAAAATAATAAGAAGAATAAGAAAAATAATAAGAATTAAAATAATAATAAGAATATGAACAATAATAAGAATAAGAAGTATTAGAAAAATTAGTAGATTAAAAAGAATAAGTAAAATAAAAAGAATATGAAGATTTACAAGAATGAAAATAAAAATAAGAATAAGATGAATAAGAAAAAGAAATATAAAATGAAGAATAAGTAGAATAAGAATATTAAAAGAATAATAAGAATAAGAATAAGAATAATAAGTAGAATAAGAAAAATAAAAATGAGAAAAAGAAAAATATGATTATTTTGAAGAATAGAACTATAAGAATAATAATAAGAATAATAATAAGAATAAAAAATAATAATAAAAATAAGAAGAATAAAATGAATAAGAAGAATAACTTTTCTGGATGATAAACATGTTCTTGTTCAACTATTTGCCGAGAAAAATTCTTTGTTTATGGTTTAAGGGCATCTGGTATATTAAAGGATATCCAATGATAACGTTCAAATGGATGCCTAACTTCACAACGAAAGAGGAATCACCATTGGCACAGGTATGGTTTCTATTCTGCATGCTCTCCATTCACCTCTTTGATAAATATCCTCTGTATTACATAGCAAGTGTTGTAGGAATCCAACTTCTTCTTGAAGGGACCACGACAACGCTTGCTAGACTGAGCGTGGCTCAAGTAATCATTAGCAAAAACATATACCTCATCGTATATGGATTGGAAACAAAGAGGAAGAAGATTTCTGGTAGTAGGTTATTCCAGAGAACCTTCCCCCTTACCGCCCTTTATGTAAAAAAATGGGCCACTCCGCTGAAAAATGCTTAGTAATAAGAAAGAGGAAGGAAGGCCCATAGAAGGCAGAAGAGATGAGATAAGAAGTAGGAAGAGGCAAAGAGGTAGTTAGATATCAGAAAAAAACTTCACAAGGGCTAAATGAATTGGGGCAGTACAATGATGTTGAAGGAATGGAGATAATTGAATTTGTGGATAGAGAAGAGGATAGGGCAGCAGAGAAAAGGGAAGAGGAAAAACAATGGCAATTGGTATTAAAAATAGCAAAAATAACAAAAAGAACAAAAAATATAAAGAAATTAGCTGCCCAAAAAAGAAAGGAGAAAAGGAAGGATGGGCAATAGCTATAGAAATGGATTCGGAGGAGGAAATGGAGATAAAAAGCTATACACAACTCAATGATAATGAGGAAGAAAATGGCCAGAATAATAATCAAGCTAGAGATGATATAGATATTGAAAAATATAAAAATAAAATGGGAAATAAGGAATGGGAATTGGAGATTAAAATTATGGCTATCCAATTAGGAAGAGAATGAAAAGGGGAAAGGTAAGAAGACTTAAGCACCCTAAAAAAATCTAGAAATACAAAAAAAAAATACTTAAATAAAACATACAAATCAAAATACACTACAAGAGTGCAAACTAAATCAGTCAATAACGTAAAATTATATATACACGAACATAAGAAGGGTTAAAAACCTCCCCACGAGAAATAGGCTAAAAAAATGATAAATATTTATAAAATTCCTTTAATAATTTTAGCGGGGGCAATGGTGGAGAAAGAGCAATTAGGAAAATATAAGAAAATATTGGGATTTGAAAATGGCTTCTCTAACCACAATGGCAAGCTATGGATGATGTGGAGGAGTTGGATAAATATTCAAATCTTAAAAGACAGAATAAATAATAAATTTTAGCTTAATCAAGGAAGAAAATGAAATAATAACTGTGATATATGTGAAATACACAAAAGGAAATGAAGAATATAACAGCAATAAATAATACATGGGTAATGGGGGGGGGGACTTTAATGTCACAAGAAATGCAAAAGAAAAAAAAGGAGGAAGATATCCTAATTCAGGGGCCAATTCTCATTTCAATGAAGCTATAACTAAATCAAGTTTAATAGAGGCAAATTTCTTATGCTTGCGATTCATATGCTACAATAATTGGAAAAACAAAGGCACTATATAGGTCAGGCTAGATTGAGTACTACATAATATGAAATGGTTAGAGAAATATGGTTCTATAGAGGTGAAACACTTAAATAGAACATGTTTAGATCATAGTCATCTATTGATCACAATAAAATATATAAGATTTACAGTGAGTTCTTTCAAATTCTAGAATACATGGTGTTTACATCATGTCTTCATGGATTTCGTAGAGAAATTATGGCGGAAAGAAATAATAGGTAACCCCGCATAAAGATTAAACTTAAAATTGAATAGGTTAAAAAAAGAGTTAAAAAATGGAATAAAGATATATTTGGTGATATAAATAAGAAGATAAAAGAGACTGAGAATATAGTGGTAAAATGTGAATTAGAATATGAAGTAAAACAAAATGAAAACAATAAGAGTGTCCTCAACAAAGCACAAGCTGAATCAAGGCTTAAACTCCTAGTGGAAGAAGTATATTGGAAAGGGGAATGGGTTGACAAAGAACAAAAATACAAAAATACTTTGTAAGTTTTTTTTTTTTTTTTTGAAAATCAACCGTGTGAAAAAAGTATGCACAAAGGAAACATGTTTATACAAAACATAGAAAATAAAATCACTTTAGAAGATAATAGCATGCTAATGAAATTTCTGGAAAAAGAAGAACTGAAAATGACAATATTCCGCTTGAAAAAAATATAGCTCATCAGGTCCATATGGATGGAATAACAGCTTCTTTCAAGAATGGTAGTCCATATTAAAATGGACCTTTTAAATGCTATAGTATTTATATTCTATGGTTCAAATATAGGAAAAGAAAAGGGGAAGCTTTTATATGATCCTCATTTCTAATTTGGAGAATCACCAAAAAGGGGAGGATTACATACTTATTTGCCAGTGTAACTCAAATTCTTCCCAAAATAATTTTAAAAGAATAGACTGGTTTCATGAAAAATAGATTAATAATGGAGAACATATGTTTGGCCAAAAAGATTATTAGAGATATTAAAAAAAAATTAAAGGGGCATAATGTAATGATTAAATTAGATTTGTCAAAATTTTTTGATAGGGTGAAATGGGACACTATTTGTTTCACTATGAGAAGAATGGGCTTCACAAAAGCCTCGATTAACTTAATATACAGATGTGTATCATGCACATGGGTTAGAATTCTCAGACGTTTACGCAATTATGATCAGTTACATACTCATATCGATTGACATTGAGATTGAAGTATTGAGCTTGCATTATTATTTATTACGATTGAGATTTATAATTTTTATTTTATGTTGTTGTGAGTTGTGACTTAGTGTTAGTGTATTTATTTTTGGATTAAATAATTGATCATGTATATATTTTTTTGATATTTTTGATTATTTATTTTACTTTATCATTTGTGTAACTTTATTTTTTTTTGTGATTTATCATTTATATGAAATAAATTAATATAATGTCATTATGTCATATGTCATAATTAATCCACATCTTGAATTTAAAATATAAAATTTTTAAAAAAAATAAAATAATTAATTCAAAATTCCGCAACCATAAGTCCACGAACGATGGTCAGTAGAGGAATATTCAAGCCTGAGCTGGTAGGATTGTGTTAGGTTGGAATAACCGAGCCAAACCGACTCAACTCAGCACGACCCAGGATGACCAGGCCTAAATCCGACCAACCTCAAGCAGGTCATGCAATGCCAAGCCGACCATTTTTGAGTCATATCGTGCATGGCATGGCATGATGGCCAGACTAAGTCACTAAAAACTAAATCATACCGGCACGGCATGGCATGACTCATTTGACACATCTAATTTTATAAGATACGTAGTCATTAAGATTACATCTCAACAATAATACTCTGAAAATACTAATAACAAATAAGAGAGTTTGAATCATCTTAAACAAAAATATATTTATTCTTTCTACAATATTATTTTATAAAATTATGCTAGCAAATAAAATTTAAGATATGATCAAGTGACCAAAATAATCAATGAGAAATAATTCTAATATACTATCACTTATAATAATTTGAATATTTTTTAAAAAATATTTTTTTTATTAAGAATATGAAATAATAATAAAAAATTTGTATTCTAAAATAAAAAAATTAACAAAGTAAAATGTGTAAACATTCATAAAAGTGATACATTTTCTAAATTAATATTAAAACTCGTGTTTACTATATCATCATTCATTTGAGTGCAACATGTCAAATAAATTCATATTCACTCAGCCAAACGTCTCGTGAGCTAGATATAATATTCTAATATAAAATCATGAAAGATACATTACACTCTAGTATAAATATAATTTTAACACTAAAATTTAGCATTATCATCTTGTCTATAGAAGAATGACTAAATTGAGAATAAACAAATAAAGGATAAACAACATTCAAATACATAGTAAGATAATATATCATATAAGAAATAACATATGGTCCACATTGCATATTTCCAAAAAAAAAATCTCTCAGTATCTTTCTATCTTATAAGACCTCAACAAATGAAAAAAAAATACCCTTGAATGACAACTCACAAAAATAAAATTAGCAAGATAATTACAAATAAAAAAAATAATATAAAAAGTATCAAGAATGTATTCATAAATAAATAATAATGATTTGTCATTAAATATTATAAAAATCAAGAAATAAAAATGAAGAATAATGAATAACGAGCAACTACATTTAATGTGATTGTTTGCTTACAAGTCTAACTTTTGAGTCTGAAAAAATGAGTCATGAGAACTGTAATACTTGGAGAATATATATATATATATATTATTATCTTATATATGAGTTTTGTAAATTATTCTTTACTAAGTGTAATGCGAAAGAAACTATGTTAAAACTCCTAGATCACTCTGATAGCTACTCTATCTTTCTTAACACTTTGTAGTACTTTCGAGCTCATCTTAAGAAATAACTATTAATATCTTTTTTGGTATTTTATTTCTTTCTATAAAATGTGCACAATAGAAATAACAATTAAATCTCTATGGATTAATACTAAAAATATGTTTTCATCTTTAATAAATACTCATCTACAAACACAATACTTCCCAAAAATTAACACACTTCACATCTAGACTTATTCATTACACAACATATTGCAAGGAACCTAGACCAGACAAACCTCTTCGCAATGCACTAAGCACATCATCAACTCCACTCTTAATAATATTTCTCTCTTCACACATGCCCACTCTACGTGCCAACGCAACATTTCATACAGGACAACATTGTGCATGAAGGAAAGAAATAAGACATTTATATCATGATTCATTTTAGAGGAAAAATAGTCTAATTATTACATATATTTTTTCTTTTTTTAAAAATTATATCTTATTTTTCTTTATTTGGAACACTCACTTTATTCAATAAAAAATAAAATGAAAATTTTATAAATAACAAAGTTGTTTTCAAAATAATTTAGAAAAGTAGAATTATATTATCATTTTTTAAATTTTTTAAATAAAGAATGCTATCATTTAATTCATCCAGATATATCCTATTATTCTTTAAAATCAACTATATATATCTATATTTTTATAATTATTATTTAAAATGAGTTCCTCAAGTTTATAATCGACATTTTATCATCAAATATGCACCAAAATGATAAATAGATTTACACATCATTTAATCAACATTTTAACATGATGTAAAATAAAAACTTAGTATTTTTTTTTATCTAGAATCACCTCTGTAATACTAGGGGAAAATATATAATAAACGATATTTTTTTTATCCGATTCCAAATTCCGATAACACTTTGTGCTCAAAATAGTGCTCATACATCCCTTATTCCCACATTGCAAATTCATCTTAGAAAACACAATCTCTGACACACCTTAAGTTTTAGAGTTGCATCTCGAATCGAGCCAACATGGATAATCTGAACCCAGCTCGAGAAAAAAACAAGTTCGGGGGGGTTGAAGTATTCTCGAGTTGGGATTAGTTTCGGGTTGAAAATTGTGAACTTGAGCAAAATTCGAGTTGGGTTCGAGTTGGTCCCCAGCCGCCCGAATTACACTGAGAGTGCAATCCCATTTATAAGCATAGTAACTCATTCTAACATTTTTGAGCAGAGTGGACAAACTCTTAATAGATGGGTGATTGGATTGGCAATAATTTGATAGAAGCATTTTTTTTTGAATTACTCTCGTAAATTTAAGCGATTATCATATTACCAATATCAGCCGGGCCAAAAAAAGTTGATTATTATGTGCTTATAAAATAAGACTTGGGAGACTAAAAGAAAACATTAGCATCTAAAATAACTAAAGTCAATTTTATTACAAGTTTTATGCTGCATAAAATTTAAAACTTCAAAAAACATCAAGAGACTAGTAATTTGTTTTGTTTTATACTATGTAAAATTTTTTATTATTTATTATTTATTTTTTTTTTTTATTTTATAGCAACAGAAATGACACATTCTGACTCAGCCGGCCAAACCCAAGCCAACCCAACCCCAACCCAATTTTCATAATGTCAAATTGGGTTGCGTACAATTGTACAATGTACAATTTTATAGCTTGTTACTTCGGCAAAAAAAAAACACTAAACATGCCAATCGATAATGTGGTAACAAGAAAAACAAGAAAAGAGAGCACTGTGCCAAAAAAATAGGGCAAATACACTGCTGAGATGTTTACCTTTTCCCGGAGATCATAATCATTGGCGTCCAACAAATTAACAAAATATTTCAGGAAGGAGCAGCCACGAAAGAGAGGTGGCAGGACATCTTCTGAACCAGTTTCTGACAGGCTTTCAGCAATATCAGACACCAGAGTGACAGCTTTTTTGTGAAGTCTCGTATCTTTGCTTGAGCTGCCCAATATGTCCTATAAACACAAAAAAAAAAAACACGGGCGCGCGCGCAGGAATGAAGAGACAGAAACTGTTGTCTATCAGCATAGTAATCCAGGTAGAGAAAAAATTTAATGCTTTGGGAGGGTCACCAGAATCATCATGTGTCCGGCTGCAGAAAAAAACAACTCTTGTCCTGCAAAATTGTTCCGAACAACAGAGGAAATAGCATACAGTGCTTTGACAGCTTCTTCCACGAAGGTGGAATTGACCATCACCATTAGCCCAGCCAGCCCCCCGAGATCCAGCACCTGACAGATCAGCATTGATAATTTCCCAGCGTTGGGCAAGAGCCAGGATGGATGCTGGTTCTTGACCGCACGAGAGGGGACCAACAAGAAGCGCCAATGAACTTCACCTGGTTCTGAACAACCGGATTATTCTGGCTGCATTTCCCAATAACCCATGCAGAATATCTCCTCATCTCGGGATCATCGTGATTCAGAAAGCGCACCATGGAACGGAGACCGCCAATCCTGCTGAAATCTAGCAGACCAATAAAAAGAATCATTAGCATGGCAGCAACAAACAGATTTGAAACAATAACTCCTACCGCAGAGATTGTTATGGCAACAAGGACGATGATGGTAATGCACGGCTAAAAAAATAACATAATATATACCTCAGCTACAATAACTTTAAAAAAAAATAAAAAAAAATAAAAAACTAGAATAGCTTTTGAAAAGGTAATAAGATCAAGATTGTGAGAGTCGTACCAAATGAACAGAACTCCTCCTTGGTGCGAGATTTGAGAGAGATTTCTATCTTGATAGTCTTACCTCCAAAAATCAAAAAAGGCATTATCTGGAGAATCTCAGGCCCAAAATCTATCGTGCTCAGATAGAGACATTTATCATCGTACCAAAACATAACTTTCAACAGATGCTTGTAACACGAAGACAACTCGGGTGATGACTTATCTCAGTACTATTCTCAATCAAATATTTTTAACCTATTAATTCTAATGAGATACATTATATTAGTATTTGTATAATCATGCATAAAAACCAGAATAATACTAACAAAAAAAAATCATGTTGTGGTTGTGATCATTAATTTTATTTTATTTTTATTTTCTGAGCAATAGGAGCCTTCTCTAGTAGCTTGCATCCAGGCGGCAGCAGCAAGGGTTTCACAACTATAATATGGTGGAATTGGCTACAATTTAGAAGCGGGACTCGAACTTCTTATACTCTCATAGATAAACACGTGAATATGCCCACCTTCATATATGAATCAACTCATGAGGAAAAGACATTAACTTTATTGGCAAGGAAGCACAGACACGGCTCCTTACCGTCGTGTCCACGTGTCCGACACGTGGACACGACACGGATACGTGTCTGATACACAACGTGGTGTATCATTGTACAATCTGTATCTGATACGTCACGTGGCGTACCGGATGATTGCGTCGGCAGCCGTATCCATGTCTATAATGTCCGACGTCCGATGACGTCGGGTGGCCAACTTTGCCGGATGCACAACGTTGGCCAATGGCAGGGGGCGGGCACGATTTGAGGGTGAGGCAGGGAGCAGACGCAATTTGAGAGGAGAGGAAGGAGCAGCACAATTTGAGGGGAGAAGCAGTGGCGGCATGAATTGAGAAAAGAGACAGGGGCGGGTGTGTCTGAGGGAGAGACAGGGACGGACATATTTGTGTGGGGATGTGGCATAAAATAAAATATTTTTATAAAATAAAATAAAATATTTTTATTTTATAAAATAAACAATATATATTTATTTTATATAATAAAATATTTTAATTTAATTTAATTTAATGAATTTTATAAAATACCTAATATTTATAATTAATAATTTTTTTTTATTTTTATTTTTTTTATCATGTCGTATTCTAGCCGTATCAGTATCCTAGTTTTTTAGAATTTACCGTGTCTCCGTACCCTTCCGTGTCGTATCACTGTGTCCGTGTCCGTATCCATGCTTCTTAGCTTATTGGATGTCCAATAATAGTATTTTCTAAGATAATTGTTTAAAAATACATATGAATGATGACACTTGAGTTGTGTCGCATCATAAACTAGATACTTCAATTATATATCTCAAACTTAGACCATCTACAAAAAGACTCTTTCTCTCTCTCTCTCTTGATTCTTTCCCTAAATTTAAAGAAATAATTCTGAAAATAAGTTCTCTAGATTAAAATATTAGTAATATCATTAAAATTAATTCTTATTTTATTGAGACTAGATACACAAATCCTAGTTAGTCAAGCAGAGTGATCTCGCATATCAACATTAAAATCAAACATACGCACTTACTTTTAACTAAAAGATTGTGTTTACTCTTTTTAGAAATAATCATCATTATCATTGTGAAAATATTTTCTTAATATTGCATTAGTATATTGTATAAATAATAATTCTACAAATAATTTAACCATTTATCAAACTTCTAGTCTTTCATATATATCCAACTCGTGATTATTTTATTTCATCATTTTTATTCAAATTTTAATCTACTTTTTAAAAATTCACCTTAATTTTTTCAATCATTTATTTATTTGAGTCATATATAACTTCTTTTTTGAATGCATAAATCGATACAATACTCTATTTTTTTACATAAATATAATTCCTAAAAATATCTCAATTATTTTATATTTAATTGTATCCTCACGGATTTTATCAAATATCCATCTTGATATGTATTCCTTTATTATTTAATTTATTTTTCTTATTATTTCTTTACTTTATGCTTGGGAGCACCTTATGAGCATTTTGCTACTATCATCTTATGATTGAGAACACCCCACGAATAGGTCCCAATCCAAGTAGCCTAGCATTTGTAAGTAACTCTTATTTATATGTTTTATCTTTTTAATTATAAAATTATTATTATTATTATTTTGTATTATGCACATTATGATTATGTGCATATTAGACATACTCCACATGCATTTGTCATGACAAAAAAAAAACTAAAAATTAATATGCTGAGCTTTGAAGACTTGTGAGAAACTTTATAATGTTTGATAAAAATTCTAGAAAGCTCTAAAGGCTTCAACCCATCTTCTCATTCTAAAATATTTTATGAATTTCTAATGTAGTATAATTATGACATGTGACATAATTTGAATCATTGATAAATGAGAGCTTGTGTGTATAATATTGTGAATTTAACTTTTATTAATTTGTAACACACTCGTGATGCACAGTAGGCAAGGGGGGAGGAGGATGTACCTAGCACACAAAGCTCTCACTTTAGCATATAATATATGAAAAATTAATATCTTAATAATATTATTCTCAAAAATCAAAAAGACTACGTCTAATAAGCTTCGCACTCAATATCAACAATCCCTAGAAAATAATATTTATTATTGTACAAAGACCTACCTTGCGATACATACAAATTACATAATAACTTCTTGGATTATAAGTCATCTCAAAATTATTCTTGTCCAGACATTTTTAATTTTTAAATTCTTATGAAATTCAGTATGTTATTATTTATATAATCACAAATAAATCCTAGTGTGGGCCGACTATTATTATCATAGAATAGGCCAAGTAAATCCTAGATGCACTATGTCTGTGCACATTAACATGCACTTTGCACCACATGCACGCAAAAAAAATGCTAAATTATGTGCAATAGATTGTTGGTGCAATGTACAACACCAATCCATTGTTGGTGTCAAAATTTGTGTGTAGGAGCAAGTTACATTGGTGAAAACGAGGGAGCATCTATATGGTAACATTATGCATATTGCATAAATAAAAAAATTTCTAGCAATAGACATATTATACAAATAAATGATATATCAAAAAAAGTTATGCCAATTATTTTCATAAAAAATATTCTAATGGCAACTTCTTACTTGCTATTATCATAACCATATATTAGTTCTCACGTAATTACTTCATTGTGATGCTGATAATAGATCATATAAAATTTCTCTAAGTAACAAATATTTCACATCCACCAAATAATATAGTTCTAGTGACTAATATTATTATTTTAGATACCGAGTCACAAATTGATCAACTAGCAATCATATCATAGATAATTTCTATTTGTTCATTATTTTTTATTTTTTTCCTTGATATGATAATAGTAAATATCAAACAATCAAAAATTATTTAATGTTACAACATTAAACTTAATATTTTGTTTCTTTCATGTATTTGTTTTATCCCACATTAAGTTAACAATCTTTTTCATAAAATTATCTTTAAATTTAACTCAGACTCTAACTAAAGATGTCAGACAGGTCAGTTCAAGTCATAGAGCCTATTTTTGTGTGCTTAACAAGGGCATAGTGAGTGGTCAAGATGACTATGAGGTATTCATGCATGGATTGATGACCCACTGGATAAATTGGTGGCCCCATTGCTATCAGATGGCAATCTAGGTTTGTACGAGAAAAAACTAGGTGCTTTTAGGCTAGCCTTTGATCACATGTCATACTCGAGTCCGAGTTCATAGTTTGCATTACGCAAGGCACAACCTGAGCATGACTCAAATGCCATAATAATAATATATTAAAATATATATCTGATATCTATCATACTTATTGTACTAATAATAATAATATATTACTCAAATTATAATTTAGACATGTAGTGTTGGCACTCCCTTTTTATAAGTTTTCTAAAATATTTTTTTAAGGATATAATTTTAACCAAAAATTATTATATCAACCAATTTTTTCTTCTATATGTTCTCATTGTGTCCTCTCAAATATTATATCCCAAAATGATATTATTTATTTTACCAATCAAAATTTTTGAAAATACATATTTTGTTCATGATCTCTCATCATTATGTATCAGAATAACACTTAAGATGACAAAGTATATCTTTTTAATTACTCCAATATTCAAAAAAGATTAAAATATTATTCATCTATATCAGATAGAGCATTAAAGAGTAATAATATCACTTTTTTGAGTAAGATTGATATACTTATATGAATCTATTATTTTTCTTCACATTTCTATAATATCATATTAATTAAGAGAGATATTTACTCATCAACTATTTCTAAACATATTAATTCACATTATGATAATACTCATATCATTATCATGCATACTAATAAATATACAACAAATAACTCTAGAAAGATCAAGATGATCCAAGATTAAAAGACTTGATACCCATCTCATAAGGAGATTAGCTGGTTGGGACTCTTGACAATGTCCAGGAGGTCACGAGTTCAAGTCTTATTGGTGGAGGTACTAGAAATATTTCTTACATGTTTGATTCTCTATGGGCCCAAGGGGATGTAGGGGTTCACATAAGAGAGCCTTAAAGCTCTTTTTTTTTCAAAAAAAAAAAAAAAAGACTTGACCACCTAGAAGTTAGAGTTAATACTAGAAAAATGAGACATACAATATGTTCAAATTTAGGTAGAATCTTCCATCAAAACTAGATGATTTGACCATTGTTATTCTGATCTTGATCTTTCAATTTCTTTTTAAAAAAATAAAAATATTATAGACATTACTCTATTTCACAAGTGTTGTTGTTTTTTAACTATTATTTGGTGTCATTTAGTACATCTCATAATGATATTATCAAATAGAATTTTTTTAAGACTATCTCACCAAGTATAATATTGGACGATATTATAAGACAAGGAAACTAATACTTCAACCTACAAGAATATTTATTATTAGTTGCAATAAATATTTATTATGAAGATAATTCTAGATGATGAGATAGATTATTTCAAAATAAAATTTGTTGCATAAGATTTACTCAAATATTTAGTATATATTACAAAAAAGTTTCATGGCAAATATGACCTCCACATTAATTTTTATATCATTGACAATATTTCAATAGTAGATAATAGTTTAAAAAGGCGGAGGTGTATTTGAAGCATCTACTCGAATTTTGAATAATATAATCATATTTAATTTAAAGATTATAAAAAAATTAAATTGCTTAAAATAATTACTAAAATTTGCTTTACAATGGTTTAATTTGGTAGCTTTCTCTTTCAAATAAAAACAAGTGTGTTGTAGATATTTTGTTTTTCTAGAGAAGCTTAGACAACAGGTTAATCTTATATATTATATATGTAACTAATATCTTTATTATAAGAGAGGATAAGTTTTAAATTAATCTAACAAAAATTACATTAAATCATACAAAATAAAAGATATTGAAAAAAATTGTATTTTCTTTAAATAAAGATTTCCTACTTCATTCGAGATATATTATATTACAAAGAAAATATGTGATGGAAATATTCTCATGTAAATTAATCTTTGAGATTGTGCTCCAGAAAATATTCCTATTGAATCAAATATTAATTTTTTATCTGATATGTACTCTTGAGTTAAATATATTATATATAAGAGAATCATAAAATAGATTAATTATTTAATAATGAACAAACTAAATATATTTTTT
This sequence comes from Sapria himalayana, assembly GCA_029783825.1. Taxonomy (NCBI): domain Eukaryota; kingdom Viridiplantae; phylum Streptophyta; class Magnoliopsida; order Malpighiales; family Rafflesiaceae; genus Sapria; species Sapria himalayana. The sequence goes on along the minus strand of JAREIK010008629.1, from coordinate 1,698,886 downwards.
TTATAATTGATAATATTACTTATTTCTTGGATTTTTCAAATGTTCCCCTTGATTATTTTACTATTACTAAACTAAATATAATTTATAGTTAATATAGTTAGTATGAATATTATTTCACGAGCTAAGCTTGATTCACAAGTTTCTACTCGACCCATGACACAACTCAAGAATAATTTGTAGCCTAGAATAAATTTATCATGGAGCAAGCTGATGATTCAAGTCATGTAATGACAGATGATATTAAGGCACAAAGACTAACCCTCCAAACTTAGATTTTCCAAAGTCAAGCCACAAAGACTAATCATGCAACTCATCTAGATTTACTACGATAGATACAAATGAGCAACTCATCAAAGATTATTGTGTGCTATAGGTAGAGGTGTCAACAGGGCCGGGCAGGGTAAGACAATGCCCATGCCGTGCAGAGGCCAATCGGGCTTCGTGTCGTGCCTGACCCAGCACGATTTGGTGGTCCATGGGACAGCCCGTAGGCACGGTCGGGGTCACCATACACAACAAGCCTGGCATCCCGCACCCACTGACCGCAGACCTCGCTTCTCGCACCCTCACGAGTCATGGGTGGGTTCACTTTGACTTCATACCCGCTTGAACAATCAGGTTAATCACGTGACACATGCATCTGACATGAAAAATCTCTCCTAATTGTACATTTCTAAAATTCCTAATAAACATGTTAATCACTACTTTATTATTAGATACGTTATCGAATGTGACACTAAAAATTTTATTTTAAATTTTATATTCCCTAAAGATTTTCAACATTCACTAAAAAATGACCGGGCCATCATGAGGATGAAGAATCTCACAGAATTTTAAAATTTTTTTATTCAAAGTTCAGTTAGAATCTACATAGTGACTGGTGAGACATGCATAAAATGATTCATCGTGACTTGTCCAGATATCGGCCGTCACGGACACCACTTCACTATATGTCATAAATTCATTAATTATTTTTTGTTTTTCTAACACATATAATTTTAAATTGTCATTCCTAGATGTGGACCTAGGAATCCTACGATAAGCAAGCTGAAAATATATCTCCATTATGTGCACTACCCTTGGATCTTCTAAAAATCTGATCGGAAGATCCATCAATGTGATAAGTCTGGTCATGCCGTCCTTACCTAACTCACCGAAGTATATGAAAGGAAAAAACTTTGAGACTGAACTCGATCTAGTCTCAAAAAATACAGTGCCAAGTTGGGTTTGCCTAGGATCTAATGAACTATATTTTTTGGTGCATAATTCAGCATGCCTCTTAAGGTGCCCAGTCTCAAACGAACTCTTACATGTTAAAAGTCTCATACAATATTTGTACTGTGCTATTTCTTCTTTCTCACCCCAAACATTTTTTTGTTTTATTATATTAAAATGAGTCCAAACTACAGAAGTCATAATTTTTTGTTTTTTAAAAGTTTGAGTCGAGACGACTGGAAAAACCAAAGTTTCAGCAACCTCAGAACTATGTGTAATAATTTTATTTTCTAAATTTAAATATGTTTCATTAGTATTTATCATTTTTTTGGATTTTTGTTAATCATGACACTTATTTAAATACTAGAGGATAGATTTTAAATTTATCTATTTTAAGCCATGTTGGGTTTGCCTAGGATCTAATAGACCTAGAGATGTCAACCATGCAGGTCCGGCTCGGCACGAGGCACGGCACGGTTTGGCCCTGCCTGGGCTGGCCCGGCACGGGAAAATCCCTTGCCCGGGCTCGTGTCGTGCCTTGCTGTGTCGAGGACAACTGGGCCTCATGTCGTGCTTGAACCGGCACAATTTGGTGGCCCGTGCCATGGCATGTAGGCAGAGGCATGGGATTTTCGCCTTACCGCAAAAAAGATAGCGGGGAGGATCCAATCAGACCCGACCAACGATCCCCCCTGACGCGACCGGATTCCCCCCCCCCCCATCACAACGAGCAAAAAAAAAATAAAAAAAAATTAAATTATAGCCGTTGGATCTCACCTCCGACTGCTAGGGGGCAGAATCCAACATCCCTCGTGATTCTGCCTCCTAAAAAATTTAAAAAATCTAAAAAAAGACTTAAAAAATATATATTTTCTTTTATCTATGAATTCCACCTCCCTCTTGATAACATTTATATTTTTTATAAATATTTTCTCTCAAATCTCACATTTTATCTTTTAAAAATCTTGTTCCTCTCTCTTGGGACTCGAAAAGTCTGGATTTCATCATTTGGCTTGACTTTCGGGAATCTCAACTTGAATTTTAAATTTTGAGCTAGACTGTAGTGCACCGTGCACGTGATCGACCTTATTGGCTTTATCGGATAATTTATTTTAAGTTTTTTTTACTCTCTCTCTCTAGACTTAAAATAGATAAATTTAAAATCTATCCTCTAGTCTCTAAATAAGTGTCCTGATTAACAAAAACCCTAAAAAATAATAAATACTAATGAAACATATTTAAATTTAAAAAATAAAAATATTACACAGATGTCTGAGATTGTTGAAGCTTTAGTTTCTCCAGACGTTTCGACTCAAACTTCTAAAAAACAAAAATATGACTTCTATAGTTTGGACTCATTTTAATATAATAACAAAAAAATATTAGGGGTGAGAAAAAAAAATAACACAGTAAAAATATTATATGAGACTTTTAACATGTAAGAGTTCGATTGGGACTGCGCACCTTAAGAGGCATGCCGAATTATGCACTAAAAAATATGGTCCATTAGATCCTAGGCAAACCCAAATTGGCACTCCATTTTTTGAGACTAGATCGAGTTCAATCTCAAAGTTTATTCCCTTCATATACTCCAGTGAGTTGGGTAGGGACGGCATGACCAAACTTATCACATTGATGGATCTTCCGATCAGATTTTCAGAAAATCCAAGGATAGTGCGCATAATGCAGACATATTTTCAGCCTGCTTACCGTAAGATTCCTAGGTCCACATCTAGGAATGACATACTAAAATTGTATGTGTTAAAAAAACAAAAAATAATTAATGAATTTATGGGATATAGTGGAGTGGTGTCCGTGACGTCCGATATCTGGACAAGTCACTATGAATCATCTTATGCATGTCTCACCAGCCACTATGTAGATTCTAACGGAACTATGAATAAAAATATTTTTAAATTCTGTGAGATTCTTCATCCTCATGATGGCCCGGCCATTTTTGAGTGTATGATGAAAATTTTAGGGAATATAAAATTTAAAATAAAATTTTTAGTATCACATTCGATAACACATCTAATAAATAGGTAGTGATTAATATGTTTGTTAGGAATATTAGAAATGCACCATTAGAAAAAATTTTTCATGTCAGATGCATGTATCACGTTATTAACCTGATTGTTCAAGCGGATATGAAGATATGTTCCCCCGCATTGGATAATATACGTAATGCACTAAAATAAATTCTCACTCCTCGCAGACAACGAAAATTTGGTAGTCTCTGTTTGTCTACGAATCTTAAGAAGAAAAAATTTCAATCGAATGTGAGACATTATTGGAATTACACATACCTAATATTGGAATCATGTGTTGGATATGAACACGTAATATACAACTACGTCAATAGTAAGAGTGACAAACTTATTATTGACGATACTGACTGGGCTTCAAATATTTCATTTATAAAATTCCTGAAAATTTTTTATGACACGACGAACATGTATTCGTCGATTTATATGCCCATGATTTGCATTGCACTCCGGTGTATTTGTAATATTAATAGCATGCTTAGGAAGTATCGAACTGACCTGACACTTAGCCATATAGTTGCAGAGATGGAAACAAGTACTTGAAGTACTGGTCCACCGTTCCATCTATTTATTGTCTCGCTGCATGCATGGACCCTAGGGTTAAGTTGAAAGGGGTAGAAAATACCCTGACTTACATTTTCTCGTGCATGAACCTGGAAAAGCAACCTGAATGATTCATTCACTAGAAGTTGACTGACCTGTTCACATACTATAATATTACGTATGGTGGTGGTTATAGTGAGACTGTGATTATGGACATGAATACATTGTTCGGAGATGATATTTTTTTTATTCAGCTAGCGAGGGAGAAATGTAAGGGTAGACCATCACATAGGAGCGAGCTTTCTCGGTACTTAGATACCAATTACTGCTCAATCCTATCATATTCTGATACTAAGAATATTGATATATTATAGTGGTGAAAATCATATGAGTCCACCTTTCCCGTGCTATCTAGAATTGCACGGGATCTACTGACTTATCTGGTGTCGAGCGTAGCATCGTAGTCTACTTTTTCTGTTGCAATAAACGTGATTTATGATAAGAGATCAAGATTACGTCCAGATATTGTTGAAGCTTTGGCTTGTTTGAAGGATTAGAAAGATTCGAGGTTTAGCATTCATGATCGTACTAGAGCTGGGAGCTGGGAGATGGGAGCTGGGACAGGGACTGCAGTGGCATCCACTACGATAGCGGAGGAGTTGATTGCTGATAATGATGATCCATATGATACTGATCTTGATGTTGCGGCTGATTATGCTCATGATATACCGTTTGACGATTAATGATGATCTACTATTTTTTGATATTGATGTTTTATTTTTTATTGATTGTACGCTTTATTTATACATTATGTTGAATTTTTTATTTTTTTGGTTCGGACTTTCGGTATCTAATGGTTGATTGGTCATTTTCATTTGATTTAGTTATATTTTTTTTTACTTTTTAATTTTTTTTAACATAATTTATTGACTTATTTATTTTTTTGTTGTATTTTTTATTTAAAATTTATAACTTTATAATTTAATTCTAATAAATTATAAATTAAATTTATTTTAAATTATAAAAAAAAATTTAATTTTGTAAATTAATAAATTTTAAACAATAACATTTTATAAATTTATTATATTATACATTAATAATTATTTTATATATAATTTAATATATTTTATAATTAAATTAAAATTTAAAACTATAAAATTAAAAAAAATTTTAACCTTGCCCGTACAACCAGGTTAGGCCCTACCGGGCCTGGCCCAACACAAAAGCACAGCATTGCTCTAAAAAAATAAGTTGGGCCGGCGCGACATGGCCCGTTTGACACCTCTAGCTATAGGCCAAGCAATTTGTGTACTAGTGTACTTTTAGTAAACACTTCAAAAGTTTTAATATTACAAGAATATTCATTATATATTTTTATTTAAAAAAATAATTATACATGATGTAATGTAAGCTCGATCATATAAAATTATTTGAATCTATCAAAAAATTTCATCATAAATTATGTATAATAAACTTCTTATTCTCAATAACCTCTATAAACTAATAAGAATAAATATTTAAATTATGAACTCCCATGATAAAAGCACAAAAATTAAAAAAAATACAAGTGCTAACAAAAAAAAAATCATTATTAAGAATATATTGAATTAACTAGATGATAATTATTTTAGGTCATATATGATATTCTACAATTTACAAATTGAATCAAGCATCTAGGTATGAAAATCACATGTGTTTTCATATACATCTTCTCTTTTATATATGATGAAGAAAAATATTCTTCATTTCCAAAAATAAATAACTCATTCATTAAAAAAAATATAAAAATAAGATTATAAGCCCTACAGAAAATTATGGACTTTAACAAGTGATGGAAAACCAATCCTTAAGGTATATCAAAAGTGAAATATGTTTAATTCTTTCAATATGGCATGTCCTTGCTTTAAATAAAAAAATATTTCAAAATAAGATCGGTGTACATTGGTACACTCACAATATGAAATGAAATTTGAAAAAAATAAAGAAATATTATGATATGTAATTATAGGACAAATAAAATGTTGAGCCATTAATAAATTAGCAAGGAGAAAAAATATTACAACATAAATTCATACTATTTCATAATTCTAAAAATATAAAAAATAAAAATATATACTCTAAGCCATTTTTTAAGAGAAAAGCTGATTTATTATTTATCAACGCAATAAGAAACAAAATTATTTTATTTTATCAAGAATTCTTTTATCCCACTCACTAAATTTAATGGAGGATTTGTCGAACAACCCTGATTACTTAACTAATCTAGGACTCTCTGGAACAAATGCAACCAACACACAGTGAGTAAAGAACCACGCAGCATAACTGAGTCGTAGATGTGATTTAAACAGCACCCAATAAACAGGGACATTTGAAAAGAGGTTCCCAGGAAGAAGGTAAAAGCAAACCATTAGCATTGTCAACCGGCTCAACTAGTAAAAGAATCTCCTGCATTGCACTGAGATTTTCATCACGAGACAGAGAAGTATTTTCCAGGTCACGTATTGCCCTCTGCATCAGCTGCACATCCGTAGGTGTTTTCCACTCGTTCAATAATTCCTGCAACAGATATAAGGAATTGTTAGGATCGTCATGCTTTTTAGTAATGGCTAAATTCGCCCCGGAGAGTTTGTTGAGATGAGGAAAAAGCCATGCTGGTATTATATCCCCCTAACGTACACGACCGGGTCAGAATGAACACAAAACGGAAGGCGTCAAAGATCAAAATAAAACAATAATAGCAGGCACAAAGGGTTGTTCGAGGAGATGAGCGGCTTTCCCAGATCAGGGTCCCGGTATCATGTCCAACTTAATTACAACATCGCGATAATTTTTCATTCGATCAGACTAAAACACCGTGACTATAAAAGCATGGAATTCGAACCGTAATTTCTGTTTGACACTGCTTAAGCCCTCGAGAAGATGGACGCTGGAGATCTCGGGCTGTTTCGTTTAGCTTATCTAGGTCTGAGTGCCCTGGTGAAATGGAAGTAGAATAAAACGCAATCCTGCTTTCTTCCAGAAAAAACGAAAATAGAGAAACAGCAATTATATACAAAATCACGAAAGAGAATTGCCGCTTGTACCAATTGCCCATCTTAACATTCCATCTAGAAAATAAAAACCGCCGTCCAAAGGGTTCGCATCATTGCCACCCGAATCAGCAAAAGGCTCCTCCAAACGCAGAAGATCGGATTCATCGTTTGAGCCCGAGCCCGACCAGTATGGTAATTCGAACAAGGAAGTTGCGTTTCCACGCTCTCCATAGGCAGCAACGGCAAACGAATCCGTTTGCACCGACAACAAGAACAGCGCCGTCCGGGCCACCAACGCCCCCAGAGATTTGGGCAGCGCACCTCGTCGTCGCATGCTTTCTTCCCCCGCTGTATGAACCTTGGACACATAATTTAAAAATAATGAGATAAATTTTAGAAATATAAAATTTATAGAAGTAAAATTAAAAAATAAAAACATGAGAGAGAGAAATTAGTAACAAAACTTTAGAGAGTGAGAAAATTTAGAAATATAAACTTTAAAGACCCAAACATAATCCTTTCTTAATATCAAACTTGCATGGCGCAAACAAAATCTCTATGATGATAAGTGCACGTGAAAAATATACCGGTGTCAACTGAAGCTCGTTCACCAATTTTACAGATAATACTTCATTGTATAATCATTTCCATTGTAAATATTAGATTTTAAAATTATAAAAATTTAAATTATGTATTTTATCACCATAGTGATGACATGGTATTTTATATTGTAATTTAGATTTTATTTTTAAAAGTTAGTTAAATTTAGTCGAAGTTGTTAGCTAAAATAGATAGTATTTTGGAGTTATTTTAAAAAAATGATTAGTTAAAATATATAATATAATATTTTAATATATTTTAAGTGGCTATTTTAGATAGACTTGTTAGATATGCTCTTATGGTGACATTAAATTATATGGTGAAATTGGCACATACATGATATTATAATAAAAAATATTCATCTATAATCTATATAAATTTACAGGCCACATTTTTTATAAAGATTAAAATAATCTATAAATCATAGTGTTGTGATCCATGGTCTAAGAGATTCCATCTATTTTGTCTTGTTTGTTCATTAGACAACTAATAAGTAAGGTATTGGGGATGCAGTGTTTAGGATTTGAAATTATTTTTATGCTCAATCTCTAGCATCTTGGATTCCACATGGTTAGTGGAAGGTGTTATTTAAACTTTCATTGTGTATTAAGACTTCAAGTCGAAGAGTTAATATATAGGTAGAATAAATATTTATTATTATTTTTTTTATACAGTAACTTATTTTGTGTTAGTATAAATTTTCATTTCTTTCATTAGTAGTTATAGATTTAAACTTAACTTTTATTACATGTAAATTGATAAAATATAGTTTTTTTTGTTCTCTCACTCTCTCTCTACCTATTTCTCTCTCTCTCTATGTCTATCTCTCACTCTCTCTCTACCTATATATATATGTTGATCTAAGGTGTCAGAGAAGTATAAAATCAAGTTTTTTTTCTTTTTAAACAAAAAAAAGTTGAAATTTTTATGTTTGAACCAGATTTGAATGTATTAAATGTAGTTTCTTTAAACACTCACCACTTTTCTATTTGGGAAGGTTCTTGTTATACCTAAGCAAAGACATACAATTTAAAGACCATGTTTGAGCCACACAATGAGTTAGCAACCTCGGCTTTATTAGTTTTCCACTTGAGCTTTCTTTACACCTATGTCAATACTTTAACTTTACTGTGTATTATATAGACATCATTTCTTCCTTGCAGCCATGCATTACTTTATAGCATCGTTATATTTGTCCCCGAGAATACTGGTCTAAACTAGTTAGCTGAGTTGTGTTTGTTGGCTAATCCAACAAGGTTGCTAACTTGCTATAGGTAATTAGCAACATAAAATATTTTTAGATAAACTAGATTTATGTTCCATAGACAGATGCGATCCTATGAATTTGTGTGAAGAAACATTTTTGAGTGCAGGTTAAAAGCAATAATTGCTTACTTAAGCAATACTAAAATCCAACATAATCATGGCACAAGCATTCCCTGCTGTTCATATTTTTGTACCTTGTCCATGCAAAGAAGAGATGAAACAATTTGGGATCACTTGTATTTATTGGTGGAATATTTTTTATAAACCTACTTTGTATTGTATGTTATCTACTTTGTAGTTATGTAGTTATGTATTTATGTATTATGTATTTTATGTATTTATGTATTTATGTATTTATGTATTTATGTATTATGTATTATGTCTTTATGTATTATGTATTTATGTATTTATGTATTTATGTATTTATGTATTTATGTATTTATGTATTTAGTATTTATGTATTATGTATTTATGTATTTATTTATGTATTTATGTATTTATGTATTTATGTATTATGTATTTATGTATTTATGTTATTTATGTATTTATGTATTTATGTATTTATGTATTTATGTATTTATGTATTTATGTATTTATGTATTTAGTATTTATGTATTTATGTATTTATGTATTTATGTATTTATGTATTTATGTATTTATGTATTTATGTATTTATGTACTTTAGTATTTATGTATGTATGTATTATGTATTATGTATTTATGTATTATGTATTTATGGGTATTTAATGTATTATGTATTTATGTATTTATGTATTTATGTATTTATGTATTTATGTATTATGTATTTATGTATTATGTATTTATGTATTTATGTATTATTTATTTATGTATTTATGTATTTATGTATTTATGTCTTATTGCTATTTATGTATTTATGTATTATGTATTTTTTATGTATTTATGTATTTATGTATTTATGTATTTATGTATTTATGTATTTATGTATTTCTGTATTTATGTATTTATGTATTTATGTATTATGTATTTATGTATTATGTCTTTATGTATTATGTATTTATGTATTTATGTATTTAGTATAGTATTTATGTATTATGTATTTATGTATTTATGTATTTATGTATTTATGTATTTATGTATTATGTATTAGTATTTATTGTATTTATGATATTTATGTATTTATTATTTATGTATTTATGTATTTATTATTTATGTATTTATGTATTTATTTATTTATGTATTTATGATTATGTTTTTATTGTATTTATGTATTTATGTATTTATGTATTTATGTATTATGTATTTAGTATTTTGGGGGTGGGGTTGAGGTTGGGGATTATGGGTTTGGCGTTTGGGGTTTGGTGTTTAGAGTTTTAGGTTTTAGAGTTTGGTATTTTGGGGTTGGTGGTTTTGAGTTTTGGGGGTTTTGGGATTTTTTAGTTTTTGGTTTTGAGGGTTTGAGGTTTGGGTTTTATGATTTGGGGTTAAGAGGTTTGGGGTTTGAGGTTTGATGTTTGGGGGTTTGGGGTTTTGGAGTTTGGGATTTAGGGGTTTAGTATTTAGGGGTTTGTGGTATGGGGATTGGGGTATGGAAATTAGGGTTTAGTGTTCATGGTTTGTGGTTCGGAGACTGGTGTTCCGGAATTAGAAGTTAGGGTTCTAGGATTGGGGTTTTGGGGTTTGGAGATTGGGGTTTGGTGTTTTTGGGTTTGGGGATTGGGATTTTTGTGTTTTGGGTTAGGATTTTGGGGTTTGAGTTTTTGAGATTTGGGATTTTGTGTTTGAGTGTTTTGGGGTTTGGAGTTTGAGATTTTGGAGTTCGTGGTTCATGGTTCATGAGTTTGGGGTTTAGGGTATGTGATTTGGGGTATGTGATTTGGGTTAAGTGGTATGAGGTATGTAGTTTGGGATTTGGGGTTCAGGGATAGGGGTTCAAGGATTAAGGATTGTGATTTAGGGATTGAGATTTGTGGATTGCGATTTAGGAATTAGGATTTGGGGTTTTGGGAGTTCAGGGATTGGCGATTGAAGTTATGTGGTTTAGGATTTTGTGATTTTCGGGTTTTAAGATTTAAGGTATAAGGTTTTTGGGTTTGAGATTTTGGAGGTTGGGGTTTGTGTTTTTAAGATTTGGGATTTTGGGGTTTGGGGTTTGAGATTTTTTGGTGTTTTGTGATTTAAGGGTTTGAAGTTTAGGGTTCGGGGTTTGGGATTCAGAGATTGGAGATTTGGGTTCGAGGTTCAGGGATCAGGGTTTTGGGATTTGGGCTAGAGATTTGGTGATTGGGATTTACTGATTGGGATATGGGGATTGGGGTTTAGGAGTTTGGGGTTTTGGGGTTTGGGGTTTGGGCTTTGGGGTTTATGTTTTGGAGTTCTGGGTTTAGGGTTCAGGGTTTTAAGTTCATTGTTTAATATTTTTTTTTTTGAAAACACACTTTATTTATAATTAAGGCACATAACTTACAAGTGACTGAAAAGCTATCTGATTTAGCCCATCCCGCCAAATCATACGCGCACAAATTGTTCTATACATACAATAAATAAAAAATCTCAATGCCTAATAATTCTAAGTGCACGAATACAAATAAAATTATTTGGTATTCCTGGGATATAAAAATGGTGTTAAATCTTTATGTGTGTAGCATCATTTTCATTCAATTTTTTTGCAAGCCTTTTGGAGGAACTTGCATGCTGCACAATACAAATAATATGCAAATATAAGATTGTGCTTGTGTGTGGCGTGCAACGTCAAGCATCTGCTTATGTTGTTACTATGCAGTGGAATACATGTAAAATTGAATACACATAAATCAACACATCTATATCTATGGAACTTTGTAGTTTCTTTCTCACCTATATATTCAATGTTCTTCTCTAACGATCCTCAATAGAGAATCTATTGGAGTAGAATACTTCCTCCTTGAGATGCAAGCAGCAATTGAATGCTACAGTGATAGAATACCAAAAAATAAGCATGCATCGGTGTGCATGTATGTTTAGTTCAATCTCATAGTCCAATTCTATACACATACAACTAAGCTAGAATAGAAGTAAAATGATAAAATAGTATAAAGATGGGTCTTCTGCTCCCGAGAGTGTCGCGTCGCTTGATGTTGATTTGGCAAATGTACTGGTGGGCCCCACTTATAGCTGCTCATGGGTCCGGGTACCCCCGTTGTATGCTACATAGAGAACAAACAAGATTATGTGTACATACGTACCATAGTCATTTTATACAAGTGCATGGTGTATACAAAGTCCAGAATAGAAATAAGGCTACAAACATAAACTATAAGTTCGAATCTTTCGCTCTCATTTGGCTGGTTTGGACTCCACTGCTTCTTAGCCCTGCTTGGTGATGCTTCCGGATTCTGCTACCTCTCTAATTAATCACGGATCACCCGCTCCTCTTATTGGGTGATGGCTTGCTGGCACTCTTTACTGCATAATCGGGCTGGTGGGCCCCACTCTTGGCTACTCTTGGGTCCGCTCCCGACCTCTCTGTTCAATCTCATCAGTTGATATGGACGTAACTGTCGTTCGGGCTTGTTGATAGCCCCCACTTCCGGCTGCTTCAGGGACTTGCTGGCCTCTATGCATGCTGCACTAAAACAGACAAGAATATGTGCGCATGTATGCCGTAGTCCATCCATATGTGCGCATGTATCCCAACTCGCAATCCCCAATTCTCGAACCCCAACCCTCAAACCACATAACTCATACCCTGATTTCCAATCTCCTAACCTCAAATCCTGAATCCCATACCCCATATCTCAAACCTTAAACCCATAAACCTTAAACCACAACCCTTTAAACCTTAAACCCCAAAATCCCAAATCCCAAATGTCAAAACCCTAAAACCTCAAAAACCCAAACATAAAACACCAAACATAAAACCAAAAATCCCAAAATGCAAACCCCAAATGTCTTCTATTCAAGTAGGTTGTAAGAGCAACTCCAACCGGAGTTGCAAAACGGGGTGTCATCCCTGTAACTGTCAAAATGGCACCTCAATATTACTTTTCTTCGCTCCAACGGGGATGGCATATGGATTGCCAAAATAGCATCCGTGAATTCGGGGTGCCATAAATGGCAACCTGGGAGAGAGAAAGATAAAAATACAAAACATTGGTTATTTTACTGTACAAATTAACGTATATATTCAACGGATATATTTTAATTTAATTTATAAATTTGAATGGGCTCCTGCACAAATCAATTCCATATAGCTTTGTTTTTATTTTGAATACTCTTCTACACATCTTCCTTCCAGCAATCAAAAAAATTCTAAATAATTTATTACCTTCTATATTTGCATTACTTCCAACATTGCATTCCTTCCATTAAAATATGCAGAAGAGAAATATTTCCAAAAAAAAGGTATTTCATTCTCTTTTATTTTATATTTTGATTTTTATAATTAATGTATATTATTTTCTAATTTTTTAAATGGTTTATAATTTTAATTTTTAATAGATTCAATTGAATGTTTTATAAATTACTCATTATATAAATTGATTAGAAAGTTTTTTGTAGATGAATTTTCAATATCATGGTTCATTAACTGATTTGCTAATGAACGAGACCGACTTATATGATGATATTATTCAGAGTAATCCAGTAGATTTGGCACCAATACAAAATGAAGTTGTCCCAAATGTGAGAAAGTTGCAAAGGACAGAATTTCTCTGTTGAAGAAGATAAATTAATTGTGTCAGCGTGGCTTAATACGAGCAAAGATTCAATTACCGGGAATCAACAACAAAGTGGTGCATTCTGGCAAAGAATATCACAATACTTAGAACTTAATGGAGGTAATAACGAAAGGCGTTCCCAATCTTCTATTAAAAGTTGTTGGAGTGATATAAATGCAAAATACAGTAAATTTATCGGTTTTTATTGTCAAATAGAAAAACTACGACAAAGTGGATATACTGAGCAAAATAATGTAAGATTTATATTTTAAATTCAAATACTAGCAAGATTTGATTTCTGAATATTTTATTGAATTATTTCAAATGGTTTTAGGTTGATGAAGCGAAAGAAATGATTTCTAAGATAATTGATGATGAAAGGTCACTAGATTATCATCACTGGAATGAAAGAATAGAAATAGAACGACAAAAAATTGAGCGACATGAAAAGATTTATGCGCAACAGGAGATAGCACTGGAGTAACATCGCAAATAGTTATAAATTGAAGAAAAACACGTGCAAGAAATTCAAATGCAAAATGAGATGAAAATTATGGAAACCGATACTACCATCATGGACCAAATTTCTACAACATATTGGAATAACTTGAAGATGGAAGTTATGAAAAAATGGGGTTTTATTTTTTAGTCGTTATTTATTATGTTTTGAATTGAAATTTAAAGAATTAATTTAAAAAAATATATTAAAGTATTAAAATGGCATCTCATTATGGTATCTACCATTGGAGCAAAAAATTTTTTTTGAGGTGCCGAAAGACTATTCAAGGTGCCAAAATAATATTTGGCATCCCATATATGGCAACTCCCATTGGAGTTACTCTAAGAAAAATATACCCAATATTCAACAACTCTCATTAACTATCTCAGCTTGAATAACTTCTCACTGCGGATAAGAGAGTTAAAATTTTTATTCAATATTATAATTGCTCTAAAATCTGATGTAGAGCAATGAAGGAAGCAACTAATTGATAGCACTCATCCAAGTGGATGGATTGAAGAGCCTGAATCGAACTGGCCCTCCACATGATGACTTTGATTATGAGATTCATTAATTAGGTGGCCTAAATGAGCACATGGAGCCTCATATTGATGCAACCTATTTTGAATAATATAAAAAATTAAGGAAAATTTATTTCATAAAAAATGAGGAAGCTTTTATTGAGGTGAAATATCCCAAGAGTGGAATATTATTTCTTTATTATGTCAAAAATTTTTTTTGTAATAATTAATTATGGATGAAAACTATCAATTAGTTACCTCATTCACTGCTCTAGGTTAGATTTTTGAGAATTATAATATTAAATAAAATCTTTAACTCATTTATCTACAATTGGAAGTTATACAAGTTGAGGCGATTAATGAGCGCTATGAATATTATGTATATTTTTATTGCAGCTTACTTTAATGGAAGACATTTGGGAATTAAGGTTTGGTGTTTTAGTGTTTTGTAATTTTGGAGTTTGGGATATGGGGATTGGGGTTTTGGAGTTCGGGGTTTAGGGGTTTGGGGTAAGGGGTTTGGTGATTAGGGTTTGGGTCTTGGGTTTGAGGATCGATGTTTGAGGATTTGGGGTTTAGGGATTCGGGTTTTTGGGTTTTGGGTTTTTGAGGTTTGAAATTTTGTTGGGGTTTTGAGTTTTAGGATTTATGAGTTTGATATTTTGGGTTTTGGGTTTGAGGTAAAGGGATTGGGGTTTGATGTTTAGGGTTTTCAGTTTATGGATAAGTGTTCTGAGATTAGAGATTGAGATTATAGGATTGGGGATTAGGGTTTGGTTTGGGGATTGGGGCTTGGTATTTTGGGGGTTGGGTTTTTGAGATTTGGGTTTATTGGTTTGAGTGTTTTAGTTTTTGAAGTTTGGAATTTTGGGGTTTGAAGTTTAGGATTCAAGGGTTTGGGATTTAGGGGTTTAGAGTATGGGGTATGAAGTATCGGGTACGGGGTATGAGGTATGAAGTTTGGGTTATGAGGTTTTAGGGTTTTGATATTTGGGGCATGAGGTATGGGGTTTTGAGGATTTGGGAATTTAGAATTGGGGATTGGGGATTTGTGGGTTTAGGATTTTGTGGTTTTGGAGTTTTGAGATTTAGGGTATGAGATTTTTGGGTTTGGGGTTTTGAGGTTGGGGTTTGTGTTTTTGAGATTTGGGATTTTAGCGTATGGTGCTTAAGAATTTGGAATTCGATGTTTGAGATTTTGAGGCTTGAGGTTTGGGGCTTGTGGTTAGGGGTTGGTGATTGGGGTTAGGAGTTGGTGATTGGAGTTTGGGAATTGGGGTATGGAGATTGAGGTTTTGGGGCTTTGAAGTTTTGTTGTTTTGGGATTTAGGTTTTGTGGTTTGGGATTTTAGGGTTTGTGATTTCGGGTTTAGCATTTAAAGTTCAAGGTTTAATGTTTTTTTTTGAAAACATACTTTATTTATAATTAAGGCACACAACTTATAGGAGACTGAAAAACTGGCTGATTTAGCCTAGCCTGTCAAATTATACGCTCCCTAATGGTTCTATGCATACAATACATAAAAAATCACAATGCCTAATAATTTTAAGAGTACAAATTCAAATAAAATTATTTGACATTCCTGGGTTACAAAGATGACGTTGAATCTTTCTGTTCAGCTTCTTTCAAGCATTTTGGAGGAACCTGCATGCTGGACCATATAAATACTATACAGATATAAGATTGTGCATGTGTGTGGTGTGTAGTGTCAAGCATCTGCCTATGCCGTTGCTATGCAATGGAATATATGTAAAACTGAATACGCATAAATCCACAAGTCCATATATACGATACTTTGTCAATTCTTTCTCACCTCTATATTCCACATTCTTCTACTCCAAAGATCCTCAATATAAAATCTGTTGGAGTAGAATGCTTCCACCTCGAGCTCAAAGAAGCAGCTTCATGCTGCACCGACAGAATTCCAAAAAATATGCATGCATTGGAATGCGTGTGTGTTGTGGTTCATCTCATAGTCCAGTTCTATACGCGTACAACCAAGCCAGGATACAAGTAAAAGCATAAAATACTATAAAGATGGGTTTTCTGCACCCGAGAGTGCCGCATCGCTTGATGTGGATCTGGCAAATGCACTGGTGGGCCCCACTTATAGTTGCTCCTGAGTCTGGCTACCCTCGTTGCATGCTGCAAAGAAAATGGACAAGATTCTGTGTGTGTGCGTGCCGTAGCCCATCTCTATAAGCACATGGTGCATACAAGGTTCAGAATACAAATAAGGCTACCGACATGAACTACAAGTCCGAATCTTTCGCTCCCGTATGTCTGGTCAGGACTCCACTGCTACTTGGCCCTGCTTGGTGATGATTTCCAATTCTACCAACTATCTGATTAATCACAGATCACCCGCTACTCCTGTTGGGTGATGGTTGGCTGACCCTCTTTGTTGCTTGATTAGGTTGGTGTGCCCCACTCTTGGCTACTCCTAGGTCTGCTCCCGAGAGCTTTGTTCGGTCTCATCGGTTGATCTTGATGTTGCTACCGTTCATGCTTGCTAGTGGGGCCCTCTATATGCTGGTGGGCCCTACTTCTGGCTGCTTCCGGGACCAACTGGCCTCTCTATATGTTGCACCAAAATGGACAATAATATGTGCGCGTGTGTACCTTGGTTCTTCCCTATGTGTGCGTGGTGGAGTAGTGTCCAGAATACAAGGCCACAAAGTGATAAAAGTCTGATTCTTCTGCTCCTGGAGACGCGGTGAAAGATCTGGTCCCCATTGCATCGTGGCCTACTTTGAGCTGTTCCCGGTACTGCTGGAAACTCCTCCAGGTCCTGCTCTCCCATTCCTCATGCGCGGTGGCTTCTTGTGCATGTCTGCTGCCTGATCTGGCTGGTGGGCCACACTTCTAGCTACTCCCATGTACTACTGGGTCTCTACGTGGTGCGGTTCATCCTCCCCTGGGGCTCATCAGCTGGTCTGAATTTAACCGTTGTCCTGGCGTGGTGGTGGGCCATGCTACGGGCAGCTCCATGCACCTCCCGGCATCGCTGCGTGCTGCATCTAGAAAATCATGCACGGGTAGGTGGTGCGCATGTACAGGGTGGTAGGGCTTGTCTCAGCTTGTAGCGGCCCCTTTCTTGGGGTGCATACGCGTCGGTGGGCTACTTGTCGTGAAGGTGCTCCGGATGTTCCAAGGAGCACGTCTATCCTGGAGATGATTCTCTTGGCCACGAACATCTTTGCCCTGAACCTGGCATTGTTGCATTCCTTTTACATCTACCAATAGATCAACAGACGCACGTACCTCTTGATCTAGTCAAGGTCTGCTGGGATCCTGGGCATGTTGTCCTTACCGACGGCCTGCTCGATGTTCATGTCGTCGCAGTGGAACATCGAGTAGAACTCATCCCACACCTTCCGCACCTTTCCTCACTATATGAATAGGTGGGCCGTGTCTAACTCGTAGGCGACACACTTGGACGCGATATAGTATCCTTTTCTTCTGAGCATCATGTCTATCGGGATGAAGCCGCTTGCAAGCCTCCACACGGAGAAGATCTTCGGGGGATGTGGTGGTGCCAGACGGCGACCCACTTGTGGTCCTTTGGTTGACGCTGCCTGATCGTCTCCTGGGCTGACTTGAACGTGAATGGTCCCAGGTGGGTGTCCAGACCATGGCATCGTGCTTGCGCCTACTGATCTTGAGTATCTTGTCGACCGTGTCAGAGGGCATGTGGCAGGTTAGCTTGTTGGCATTCCATCTGCTGCCCCAGAAGAACTCCCTGACTAGGGTCTCGGGGGGGTTGCTCTGGGTCGGGTCATCGACGGCGTTTAGAATTTAGGATTTAGGATTTGGGACCTTAGGGTTTTTGGTTTAGTGTTATTATCATTTTTTTAGTAATTAGGGTTTAGGGTTTAAGTTTTTTTGTGTGTGAAACATGCACTTTATTTATCATTTGGTACACAACTTACAAACGACTAAATGACTAGCTTATTTAGGCCAACCCGCCAAATTCTACGCACCTAATGGTTCAATGCATGAATACATAAAAAACTAGAACTCCTAGTAATTCTAAGAGTTGGAATACAAGTAAAATCACTTGGAATTCTTAGGCTTCTGCGTTGGCGTAGTCTTCACCCACACTACATCCTTTCTAATCAGCTTTTTAATCAGCTTTTTTGAAGAATATGCATGATGCAGCATTCGAACACAGTACAAATAATTGTGCATATGTGTGGCGTATAGCATCAAGCATCTGTCTATACCAAATATATGCAGTTAAATACATGTAAAACATAATATAAATAAATCGACAAGTCATGTCTATGGCTCTTTGCTATCCTCTAGTCTCCGACTTCTGCATTCTTTAGCTCCTGTTGGAATACTTCTTCCTCGAGCTCAAAGAAGTGGCTGCATGCTTCATCGAAAGAAAAGCAAGGAAATATGCATACCACGATTTGGGTGTGTGATCTGGTCCATCTCATAGTCTAGTTCTGTACACGTACAACCAAACCAGAATACATGTAAAATCACAAAGCAGTAAAGATGGGTCCTCTGCTCCTGGTGGTACCGTTTCGCCTAGGGCAGATCAGAAAGTTTTGCTGGTGGGTCCCACTTCTAGCTGCCCTCGATGCATGCAGCATAGAGAGAAGATTAGAATGTGTTTACATGCATGTCGTGGTTTGTCGCTACAATTGCTTAGTGCATACAAATGTCCTGAATACAAGGCCACAAGGGGGAGAAAAAACAGTGATTTTGGATTTTCCGCTGGCGTGCGGCCGATCCTAATTCCACTTCTTCATGACCCTGCTCGGTGCTGCTCCTGGATCCTGCTGGCTCTTCGACTGCTCTCGGCTCACACGCTCCTCCTGCTAGGTGTCGGCTGGTTGTCCCTCTCTGTTGCCTAATCAGACTGGTGGGCCCCACTCCCAGGTGCTTCTGGATCTGTCATCGGTCGATCTGCTTGGTCTCGTCAGTTGCTATGGGCATCGGTGTCGTATGGGCTTGCTAGTGGGGCTCTCTCCATGCTGGTGGGCTCCACGTCCAGCTACCCCCGAGAGATTTGTTGGACCCTCATCATGCTGCACCAGGTTGAACAAGTATGTGTGCGCGTGCGTGCCGTGGTCCGTGCTTGTGTGTGCGTGGGGTAGCAGTATCCAGGATATAAGTAAGGCAACAAAATGACGAAAAGCCCTATCTCGTGCTCTGGAATGCGTTGCAAGATATGGCTCCCTCTACCTCCTAGTCCTATCTCTTGCACGATACCGTTTTGCTCATGATTGTCGCCTGATTCAGCTGGTGGGCCCCACTCCTAGGCGCTTTCATGTCCTTCTGGCTCTTCCGTGTGGTGCTGATCGTCCTTTCGTGGCTCGTTCAATTCCTAATCTGGCCGTTATCCGGGTATGATCGTGGTCCCAATCTCGGGCTATTCCGTTCTCTTCCCATCATCGACGTGCGCTACACCCAGAACCCTAAACCATAATCCATAAACCCTAAATTTAAAAAAACACTAAACCTTAAACTCCAAACCTTTAAAACCACAAACCCTAAATCCCAAAACTCATAAATCCTAATCCCAAAATCCAAAAATCTAAACGTTGTCGGCAACCCGGCCCTGACTAGCCCCCCCGAGACCCTCATCAGAGAATTCTTCCGGGGCAATGGATGAGATTCCAACAAGCTCACCGCCACATGCCCTCTGAAACGGTCGACATGATACTCAAGATCACTAGACGCATGCACGACACCGCAATATGGACACCCACCCGAGGCTAATTCACGTTCAAGTCAGCCTGGGAGATGATCAGACAGCTACGGCCATAGGACCCCAAGTGGGTTGTCGTCTGGCACCGCCACATCCTTCCAAAGATCTCCATTGGGTGGAGGCTCACGAACAGCTTCATCTGGACTGATGGGACACTCAAAAGAAAAAAGATACAATATCGCATTCAAGTGAGTTGTCTGTGAGTCGGAGGAGGATGCGACCCACCTCTTCATATAGTGAGGAGAGGTGTGGGAGGAGTTCTACTCGATGTTCCACGGTGATGACCTAAACATCGAGCAGACCGTCAGCCAAGACAACATGACCAAGACCCCAGCGGACCTTGACTAGATCAAGAGGTACGTGCCCCTGCTGGTTTGTTGGGAGACCTAGAAAGAACACAATGACACCATGTTCAAGGCAAAGATATTCGCAGGCGAAAGGATCATCTCCAAGTTAGACGTGCTCCTGGGGAACATCAATAGGGCCCTCAAGCCGAGGAGCCCACAGATGCGTACGCACCCCAAGAAAGGATCCACGACGAAATGAGAGGAGTCCTTCCATCCCACACATGCGCACCACCTGCTCATGCATGATTTTTTGGGTGCAGCATGCAGTGATGTCGAGAGGTGCACAGAGCAACCCGTAGTGTGGCATACCACCATGCCCGGACAACGGTCAAATCCAGGCGAGCCGATGAGCCCCTAAGAGGATGAGCCACACCACGTAGAGACCCCAGTGGGACATGGGAGCAGCTTGGAATTAGGCCCACCAGCCAAATCAGTCAGCAAACAGGCTCGAGAAGTCGTCTCGCATGAGAAACGAGCAAGCATAAGCTGGAAGAATTGCTAGTAGTACCCGGGAGCAACTCAAAGTGGGCCAAGAGGCAATGGAGGCTAGATCTTTCACCGCATCTCCGACAGTGGAATAATCGGACGTTTATTAGTTTGTGGTCTTACTTGTATTTTGGATACTACTGCACCACGCACACATAGGGACGTATCTTGGCACACACGCGCACATATTCTTGTCTGTTTTGGTGCAGCATGCATAGAGACTAGTCGATCCTGGAAGCAGTTAAAAGTTGGGTCCACCAGCTTGGAGAGGATCCCACTAGCAAGCCCGAACTATAGCGACATCAAGATCAACCGACGAACCAAGCAGAGCACTCGGGAGCAGTCCTATGAATAGCAAGGAGTGGAGCCCACCAACCCGATCAGGCAGCAAAGAGGGCCAACCAGTCATCGCCCAACAAGAGTAGCGGGTGATTCGTGATTAATCGGAGAGCCGGCAGAATTCAGAAGCATCACCAAGCAAGGCCATGTAGCAGTTGAGTTCAGACCAGCTGCACGGAATGAAATATCCGGATTTGTAGTTTATGTCTGTAGCCATATTTGTATTCTGAACTTTGTATGCATCATGTGCTTATAGAGATGGATCATGACACGCGTGCACACAGAATCTTGTATGTTTTCTATGCAACATGCAACGAGGGTAGCCGAACCCAGGAGCTGCTATAAGTGGGGCTCACTAGTGCATTTGGCAGATCTACATCATGCGACACGGCACTCTTGGGAGCAGAAGACCCATCGTTATAGTATTTTGTTGTTTTACTTATATTCTGATTTGGTTGTACGCATAAAGAACTGGACTATGAGATGGAACACGTTACACACGCATTCCGATGCATGCATATTTTTTAGTATTCTGTCAATGCAGCATGTAGCCGCTTTTTGGAGCTTGAGGAGGAAGCATTCTACCGTAACATATTTTCTTTTGAGTATCGTTTGAGCAGAAGAATGTGGAATACAGAGGTGAGAAGGAATTGACAAAGTGACGTATATATAAACTTGTGGATTTATGTGTATTCTATTTTTATATGTATTCCATTGCATAGCAACGACATAGGCAGACGCTTTACGTTATATGCCACACACATGCACAATCATATATTTGTATAGTGTTTATATGGTACAACATGTGGTTCCTTCAAAAATCTTTAAAAAAGCCGAATAAAAAGGACGTAGTGTGCATAAAGATTTAATATTATCTTTGTAGCACAGGAATGCAACTGATTTTATTTATATTTTATGATAAAAATTATTAGGCCTTGTGATTTTATATGTATTGTATGCATAGAACCATTAGGGTACGTATGATTTGGCGGGCTAAGCTAAATTACACAGCTTTTCAGTCGATGTTAGGGAATTATGCTTCCACGGTGGTGATTTTAAGATACAGAAAATAACAAGAACAACAGAACAATAAATAATATATATTTAATCCACAATCCAACAATGGCAGAATTAAAAAATGAGAAACATAACACCAGGGACAACGTGGTTCACTAGTCGCTCAGTACGACTAGCTATATCCACCAGAAAATACTTATGCGTTGCAGATTAAACCAACAAAAACATCTTACAGTATGTGCAACACAGGGTAGTTACGATAAATCACAGAGAGAGAGAGAGAAGACGATGAATAGTTCCCAGGTCCAAAAAACAGCAACCCGAAATTAAAAATTACAAAACAATTTATAATAAAAATTCTCTTTTTTCATTTAACCAGAGTGGGTCGGATCATGGGACGGGTCAGGCTCTGCTCCAAAAATTTTGGCTCTCTGACCAATCAGCGGGATCTCCATTATTGTGCTACTGTTGCATCATCGACCTCTTAATATTTTATTTCCTGCACTTACATAAAAATATTAAAATAGGTACATTTTGTTATACAAACAGATTATCAAAAAACAAATTACATATACAGCAGTCGCTTGTAAGTTGTGTGCCTTAATTATAAACAAAATGTGTTTTCAAAAAAAAAGTTTAAACCTTAAACTCTAAACTCTAAACCTTGAACCACGAACCCCGAACCCCAAAACCTAAACCACAAAATCACAAAGTCAAAATCTCAATCCTTATAGCCCTAACCCCAAAAACCTAAAACCCCAATCCCCAAACCTCAATCCTCAATCTCCAATCACCAAACCCCAAACCCCAAACCGCAAAACCTCAAAACATCGAACCTCATACCCAAAAATCTCAAACCCCGTATCTTAAAATCACCAAAACCTCAAACCCAAAATTCCAAATCTCAAAAATACAAACCCCAACCCCAAAACCCCAAACCCTAAAATCTCATACCTTAAACCTCAAAACACAAAAACCACAAAATCCTAAACCGCAAAACTCCAATCCCCAATCCCTTAACTCCCAAACCCCCAAAATCCCAAATTCCAAACCACAATCCACAAACCTCAAATCCCAAACCGCAATCCTCAATCCCTGAATCATGATCCTCGAACCCCATATCCCAAACCTCAAAATCCTAAAACCTCATACCCTAAACTCCATACCCCATACCCAGTACCCCGTACCCCATAACCTATATTATACCTCATACCCCAAGCCCCTAGGCACCAAAATCTCAAACTTCAAACCCCAAAATACTCAAACCCAAAATCCCAAATCTCAAAAACCCAACCCTCAAAATGTCAAATCCCAATCCCCAAATCACAATTTTAAAACCCTAATCCCCAATCCTGAAACCCTAATCCCCAATCCCATAACCTCAATCCCTAATCCCTAAACCTCAATCCGCAATCCCAGAACACCAATCTCCAAACCGTAAATCTTGAATACCAAACCCCAATCCCCATACCCCTAAACATTAAATCCCAAACTCATAAATCTCAAACTCCTAAATCCTAAACCCCGACAAAATCTCAAATCCCATAACCCCAAAACCCAAAAACCCCAAACCCCCAAACTCCAAAACTCAAAACCTTTAAACCTCAAATCTCAAACCCAAAAATCCAAAAACCCGAAATCTCGAAAACCCAAAATCCAAAACCAAAACTCCAAAACCCCAAAACCCTATACTTTAAAATCCTAATTCCCAATTCCCAATCCCCAATCTCAGAACCCCGAACCCAAATCCCCAACCCCAAAACCCCAAACCATAATTCCCAAACCTTAAATTTCCAAATCTCAAATCCCCGAACGTCATACCTCATTCCCCAAACCTCGATCCCCAATCACCAATCCCCGAACCCCAATCCTTGAACCCCGAACCCCATACACCAACCCCAATCCTAGAACCCTAATATTTTAACTCCAAACCTCGAACCCCAGTCCCCTAATCCCAATCTTCTAACCCCATACCCCAAACCTCATACCCCATACACAAAACCTCAAACCTCAAATGCATAAATCCGAAACCTCATACCCCCGAACCTCGATCCCAAAATCGCAAACCCCAAACGGCAAAACCCCAAATCAAAAACCCCAAATCCCAAAAACTCAAACCCCAAAACCCCAAATTTTCAAACCCTAAATTTTCAAACCCCAATCTTCAAAGACAAAATCCCCAAATCCCAATCCCCAAACCCCAATCCCCAAACGACTTAAACCCCAAACCCCTAAATCCTAAACCACAAAACCTTAAAACCCCAAACTCTAAAACCTCAATCCTCATACCCGAAACCCCTAAACCACATAACACCAAAACCCCAAATCTTAATCCCCAATTGCCTCCCATTCAAGTAGGCTACGAGAAAAATATACCTAATATTCAATAACTCTCATTAATCACCTTAACTTATATAACTTCTCATTGTAGATAAGAGAGTTAAAGATTTTATTTAATATTATAATTGCTCCAAAATCTGACCTAGAGCAGTGATGGAGGCAACTAATTGATAGTTCTCATCCAAGTTGATGGATTAAAGAGCCTAAATCGAACTAACCCTCCACATGATGACTTTGATTATAAGATTTATTAATTAGTTGGTTTAGATGAGTACTCGGAGTCTCATCTTGATGCATCTCATTTTGAATAATATAAAAAATTAAGGAAAATTTACTTCATAAAAAGTGAGGTGGCTTCTATTAGTCATAAAAATCAAGATGATCCATCATGAAAAAATAATATTGATGTGAAATATCCCAAGAGCGGAAAAAGGGTATAAGAATGATCTCATTTGCCCATGTGTATTTATTAAGAGATCTAGATCCGAGTTCATTATAATTACAGTTTATATTAATGATCTGATTATTATTGGAACTACGAATGAAATTTTAGTAGTAGGCAATAGTGGTGTCAATTGGGGCGGGGTGGCCAAGCCCGTCATGGGCATTGGCATGAGTCATTCATGGGTCGTGCTGGGCCGGGCTACCTCGACCCGATTGACACCTCTATTACCTACTGCTTCTAAAATCTCATTCATAATTCTAATAAATTACAGATTATCAATATAAACTATAATTATTATGAACTTGGATCCAGATCTCTTAATAAATACAAATGGGCAAAGGGGATCATTCTTATACTCTTTTCGTAATAAATATTCACTAAGATAATTATACCACATGCGTCTAGATTATTTCAACTCATATAGAGATCTGCATATTTTTATCGAGTAAAGTTCTCGAGAACCTGAATTATGTATTGTAGGTAATTTTAATTCTTTTGTGATTTTCATGTAAATATCACTATCAAGTGATCCATATAAATAAGCCATAACACATTTTGTAAACACATAGTAAATTTTTTATATATTTTCAGGCTAATTAAATATCGAAAAGTAGTTGCATCAACTATAGGAGAATACTTCTATTTATAATCAATCTCAGGTCTTTGAGGGAATCCTTGTACAACTAATCGTGCCTTATATTTGAAAATTTTATTTGTTCCATCTTATTTTCACACAAATATCCATTTGTATCCTACAGGTTTGACACTATCATGTGTACATATAATCGGACCAAAAATTTTCTATTTTGAAAGAGAATTCAAACTTTCTTCAATTGTATTTTTCCATTTTGGCCAATCATCTCTCTGTTTATATTACTCAATAAACTTTAGATCAAGATCATTATTGTCATTAATAATGTTGAGTACCACATTATAGGCAAATATTTCATTGACATTGATTTTATTCCGATTCATAATTTTGGCCAGTTGTGATATAGTTTATCAAGATTCTTGATTGTCATAAGTTTCAGGTACCTAAAATTTTCTTAGAATTATAAATGGGGATTCTTCTAGAGTCATCAATTCCTCAATTTGATCCTTTGATCCATTTTTTTTCTGTGAAATTTTATCTTTGGAACTAACTGGTCGACCAGGTTTCACTGATGCTTTAGATTCATTAGCAATAGATTGTCCTACAAGGATATCAATTCTAACTGGAGCATTAGCAGCTAGTATATAATATGTAGTTATTTTCTTTAGATTAGTAAATGTATCTAATAATTAATTTATTAAATTTTGTAAATGAATAATCTTTTGAACTTCCAATTCACATTCATTTATGTGAGAGTCAAGATGAGACAATACTAATTGATTCTAACTAATAACTTTTTTCAACTATTAATTTACTTTCTTTAAAGTTGAAGAATCTGATTCATCAAAATGATAATCAATAAAATGAGCATAAAATAAACTTTCAGTTAATGGCTTTAAATATTTGATTATCGATAGAAATTTATATCCAACGCATATTCTCAATCTTCTTTAGTGACCTATCTTAGTGCATTGTAGTAGAATAATAGGAACATATACCGAACACCTAAAAATTTTAGATGAAAAATATCTGGTTCTCGATCAAAAGCTAATTATAAATGAGAGAACTCATGATAATTTGTTAGTCTAATATGAATCAGTGCTGCTGCATGCAAAATAGCATGACCCCAAGCAGAAGTTGGGAGCTTCATCCACATTAGTAAGGACCTTGCAATTAATTGAAAGTGTTTAATAAATGATTCTGCAATACTATTTATGTATGAACTTATGCTACAGGATGTTCAATAGTTATTTCTATAACATACAATTATCATTATAAGCTTGAGAAATTAATTTTCTAGCATTATCAAGATGAATTAACTTAATCAGATAATCTGGAAAATGAGCACATAACTAAATTATTGAGCAAGCAATCTAACAATGCTTGGTTACGCATTTATAATAAATAAACATGTGATCATCTCGTTAATACATCAATCAGAATCATAAAATATTAAAATCATCCACATAGTAGATGAGTAGTACCACATATATCACCTTGTATACGTTGTAAAAATGCAAGGGGTTATGTCCTTATTTTTGTTGGTGATGATCTTATAATTAACTTTTCTTGAGAACAAGCAGCATAAGAAAATTCATTAGACATAAAAATCATTTGATTTTTTAGTGAATACTCACTTGAATTTTTAATGATTCTTTACATCATTATAGATTCAGGATGTCCCAATCAGTCATGCCAAGCAATAAAATTATTTCCATCAGTTAACTTCTAGTTTACTATGGCATGTGCCTCAATTGTGTTTATGTTTGTGTAGTACAAACCAGAGAAAAAAGTAGATACTTTTTCCAATATATTTTTCTTACTCGAGACAACATTGGTAATATATAAATACTTAGTGTTGTCTTCATTCGTAGTCTCAATATGATGTCTATTTCGTCAAATATCAATAAAACTCAATAAATTTCTGAGACTTAGTAGAATATAATGCATCATTAATATGAATTTTTGTTCCTTCGAATAATAATATATTAGCTCTTCCGGAGCCCTTAATTAATTTTGTACTACCCGATATTGTATTCACATCTGATCCTTGCATTATTAAAAAGGAAAAAAATTTTGTATCATTAAGTATAATATACGTTGATACACTATCTGTGAGACATAAATCATTTTTACCAATTGAGGATCTCACCATATGAGTTTCCATATTCTTCATGAGAAACAAGATATATAATCATAAAATAACACATAACAAAAATAACTTTTATTATTCAGTAGTACAATGACTTTCATAATAGTAGACTCAAATATATAAATATAAATGAGAAATATTTTTTTTTTGGAGTTTTCATCATCAAACATGTGTTCAATATTTGCTTCACATTGAATAGAAAAATTAGCAACATCCAGATGAATCATATCATAAAGGTCATGATCAACAATCTCATCCTTAGAAACAAAATTTGTCTCTGCTACTTTTTTATCTTTCTTTTTCAAGGATTCTTGGTAGAGTTCAACCAAATATTTTGGTGTATGACAGGTACATGACCAATGGCCTTTCACGCCACAATGATAGCATAAATTTGGCACTATTTTGCTATTTTCACCACTTTTGTTGTCCTTTTCAAAAATCTCCCCTTTTAATATTTTGATACATTCAACGGGTAGAATTATCATTCTCTGATGTTCATACCTTTTCTTCAAACTGTTCCATAGAACAAGTGGATCCTTTATGGTGAGATATTCAATTTTCAATCCTTCATGAAGGTGACGATTAAGAAAAATCATCGCTTTGGCTTTTTCTTGAATGGATGTTGCATTCTTTACTTTAATTGTATCTTTAATACCATTTACATTTAGATGGATTTTAGCAACTAGTATCCATGATAAGAATTTCTTTCTTGTAATATCAAGAGCCATAAATTCTAATTTCACAAGAGTTGACATAATAATACTCCAATATATCTTCAATATATCTTTAGAAAAACCAACAGAACTTCGTGCTGATAACGTATTACAAATGGGCTCCCCTACCTGCCAGATATTGTCTGCTTTGACCCAACTTTAGGCAAGCCTTACGGGTTTAAAATGCATCTTACGGGTTAAAGGGGCATCACGCTTATAAACTGCTCAGAGACATCGTCTGGGAGCGATGTGGGATCAACAGGATCACAACAAATTTAATATTTATATTAAATATTTTAGTTATAATAATCTTAAAAAATAATGTATCATGTTAATTCAATATTAGCTTGTTTCTTTTTTGATATTATAATAATGAGTAAAATGTAAATTAATAAACAATTATAAATGAGATAATTATTTATTAAATTATATTTATAATACTTAAAATGATTCAAAATCAAAGTATAATATATTACTAATAATAATTTTTAATTTTAAATTTTTTGTTTCTTTTTATAAGATTATATAGTCTTTTGATGATAAAAAATTTAAAATTATATCTGTGTCCCTTGAAATATATTTTAAAATTAATATTTAAGTAAAAATAAAATTATAAATAATTAAAATAAAAAATTTAAATTATAATGATGAGAAGAAAAAAGAAATATATGGTTTATGGTTTTGTGTTTTTGGGTTTAAAGATTTAAAAGTTTAGGAGTTTATGGGTTTAGAGCTTCAGTGGTTTATGTGTTAACGGGTTTATGAGTTACTTAAAAAAACAACTAAGAAAAAATTTTATTTTGTTAATTTTATATAATTTTAAAGGTTATAGTCTTTGGAAATTCAATAATTATTAAATTTGTTTCTAATATAAATTCAATATTTATACTTAGTTTAGTTATAATAATCTTAAGAATAATATATCTTATTAAATCAATATAAACTAGTTTCTAGATTTTTATTTAATAAGGATGGAAAAAAATTTAAAAATATTATAAATTAGATAAATATTTATTAAAATACATGTAAAATACTTAACATGATTCACAATTAAGTGAACCATATCACTAAATAATAATTTTCAACTTTTAAATTTTTATAATTTTTTATAAGATTATATAGCCTCTTATTTATAAACAAATTTTTTGAAATTATGTTTTTTTCACTAAATGATATATTTTGTAATTAACATTTCGGTAAAGATAAATAATTATATGATATATTTTTTATAATATTATATATATAATTATAATTATCACAAGAAAATGAGATTTATCAATAATATTTTAGGGCTTTAGTGGTTTAGGTGTTTATGCGCATAGTTTAATCAATAAAATAAGCAAAAGATTATTTTTGTGAATAAATTAATTTTTGAAAATTATAGACTTTGAAAATAAAGTAATTTTAAAATTTTGTTTTCAATCTAAATACAATATTTTTCCTAAATAATTTATTTATATTAATCTAGAAATAATATTTTATGTTAATTTAATGTAATCTTGTTTTTTAAATTGATATTATAACAATGACCAAAAATAAATAAAAAACACTCGTAAATGAGATAAATATTTATTAAAACATATTTAGAATATTTAAAATATTTCAAAATATAAGATAAACTTATTACAAAAATATGATTTTTTAATTTCAAAATTTTTTTTTCTTTTTATAAAATTACATAGTATCTTGTTTATGATACAATGTAAGATAAAAATATTAGATTTATTGTTTCTAGTTTAAGATTTATGACTTTACATGTTTATGGATTTAGGTATTTAGGGGTTTGCAAAAGACAGCAGGTATTTAGGGGTTTAGAGGGATAAGAGGTTTAAAAGTTTATATTTTTATGTATTTAGGGGTTTAGTGGCTTAAGAGTTGATAGGTTTAGAGGATTGTTATTTAGGGGTTTAGTGGCTTAAGAGTTGATAGGTTTAGAGGATTGTTATTTAGGGGTTTATTAGTCTAAAAGTTTAGGAGTTTATGTATTTAGGGGTTTGTGAGGTTAGTTTAAAAAATGAACTAAAAAAAATAATTTTTTTGTTACTAATTTATTAATTTAGTGTAAGTATTCAAGTCTTTGGAAATATAATATTATTTTTATGTTTTTTAAAATCTGAATCCAATATTTCTACTTAATTTTTTAGTTATAATAATCTTTAGAATAATCTAACATCTTTATTTAATATAAAATATTTTATTGGTTGCTATTATAATAACAACTAAAAAATAAATTAATAAACTTTTATTATTCTAATAATTATTTATTAAAATATACGTATAATACTTAAAGTGATTTTAAATATAACTAAAAATATCACTAAATAATAATTATTGATTTTTAAATTTCTGTAATTTTTTATAATATTATATTATTTATGGTTTAACAATTTGTATCTATATATTTTTTCAAATTATATTTGATGCACTGATAAAATATTTTGGTATTAATATTTTAGTAAAAAATAAACTTATAAATAATTAAAATATATAATTAAAATTATAATGATGAATAAAAAATTAAATTTATAGTTTATGGTTTATGGTTTAGGAGTTTAGTTGTTTATGAGTTTATTTTATAAATTACTCTATAAAAA
The DNA here is from genome assembly GCA_029783825.1 of Sapria himalayana. Classification (NCBI taxonomy): domain Eukaryota; kingdom Viridiplantae; phylum Streptophyta; class Magnoliopsida; order Malpighiales; family Rafflesiaceae; genus Sapria; species Sapria himalayana. The sequence continues at coordinate 1,667,738 of JAREIK010008629.1, read as the reverse complement.
ATTTATTTTGCGAATAAAATAATTTTTAAAGGTAATACCCTCTGAACATAAAATAATTTATAATTTTTTTTATAATCTAAATTTAATATTTATATTAAATATTTTAGTTATAGTAATCTTAAAAATAATATATCATATTTATTCAATAGAAAATAGTTTATTGATTAAGATTATAATAATGTCCAAGAAAATAAATTAATAAACTCTTGTAAATGAGATAAATATTTATTAAAATATATTTATATTACTTAAAATAATTCAAAATGTGAGTAAAACATATTACTAAATAATTATTTTTGATTTATAAATATTTGTTCGTTTTTATAAGATTAAGAAACTCTTGTAAATAATTATATATTCACTTGATGATAAAAAAAAGGTTATGGTTAAGGATTTTGGTGTTTAAGGGATTAGAGGTTTAGGAGTGTAGGGGTTTAGGGGTTTAGAAGTTTATGGGTTTAGGTTTTTAGGGGTTTATAAGTTTAGGTGTTTAGGAATTTATAAGTTTAGTTTTAAAATTGAACTTAGAAAAAATTTTATTTCGTGAATTTTATGTTATTTTTGAAGTTTATAATCTTTGAAAATATAATAATGTATAATTTTCTATTCAATCTAAATTCAATATTTATTCTTAATTATTTTGTTATAATAATCTTAAAAATAATATATCATATTAATTCAATATTAACTAGTTCCTTGATTGATATTATAATAATAATAATAAATAAATTAGTAAACTATTATAAATGACATAAGTATTTATTAAATTTTATAAAATTATATAGTTGTAATAACATATATTGTTAATTTAGTAATCTTATTATAAAATTATAAAGTTTCTTGAAGATAAATAAAATTTTTAAATTATATTTCTCTCACTCATAATAAATTTTGTATTTAATATTTCTGCAAAAGTAAACTTATAAATATTTAAAATATATAATGAAAAAATTAATGATGATAAGAAAATGAGATGTATGGCTTTTGGTTTAAGATTTAGTGAATTATTGGATTATGGAGAGCGGTTTATGTGTTTAGAAGATAAAGAGCTTAGAGGTTTAGTGATTTTAGGATTTAGTGGTTCAAGAGTTGATGGGTTTAGTTCTTTAGGGGTTAAGAAGTTTAGGAGTTTAGGTATTTAAGTGTTTATATATTTAGTTTAAAAAAAGAACTAAAAAAAATTTATATTATGACTAATTTATTTATTTAGTATAGGTCTTAAATCATTTGGAAGTATAAAAACTTTCATTAGTTTAGGTGTTCAGTGATTTATGGGTTTAGTTTAAAAAATAAATAAAAAAAAAATTCACCTTATGAATTTTGTCACATTTTTGAAAGTTAGTCTTTGAAAAAAAAATGTTATCTTTTTTTGAGTCTGAATTTAATATTTCTTCTTAATATTTTAGTTATAATAATCTTAAGAATAATATTTTATATAAATCAATATAAACTAGTTTATTGATTTATATAGTAATAATAACCAACAAATAAATTAATAAATTAGTATAAATTAGGTAAATATTTGTTAAAATATATTAATAATACTTAAAATGATTCAGAATTTAAGTAAAATATATGACTTAATAATAATTTTTGATTTTAAAATTTGTATAATTTTTTGTAAGGTTATGTAGCCTCTTGTTTAGAATCAAATTTTTTAAAATTATATTTGTCTCTCATAGTATAATTTATAATTAAAATTTTAGTAAAAATAAACTTATAAATAATAAAAATATATACTTAAAATTATAATGATAAAAAAAATCAAATTTATAGTTTATGGTCAACACCTAGGGGTTTGTGGCTTATGTGTTTAGCAGTTTAGGGTTGAGGTGTTTAGAGGTTCAGGAGTTCAGGTGTTTATGGATTTTTGGATTTTTTTTAAAAATTTAACTAAGAAAAAATTTTATTTTGTTAATTTTATCTAAATTTTAAAGGTTATAGACTTAGGAAATACAATAATTTTTAAATTTTTCTTTCCAATCAAAATATGTATACTAATAATAATAATACATATTTAAAATTATAATGATGACCAGAAACTGAGATTAAAGATTTATAGTTTAAGGTTTAGAAGTTTAAATGTTTAGGGGTTTATAAATTAATTTAAAAAATGAATTAAATAAAATTTTTTAATTTTTTTTTTTACTTTGAATTCAATATTTATGCTTAATATATTAGTTGAAATAATCTTAATAATAATATATCATGTTAATTCAGAATAAATTAGTTTCTTGATTAATATTATAATAATGAACAACAAATAAATTTATAAATTAGTTTAAATGTGAGAAATATTTACTAAAATATATTTATAATGCATAACATAAATCAAAATCTAACTAGAACATAATAATAAATAACAATTAATTAATATATGCGATTATATAGTCTTTTGATGATAATAAACTTATAATATATGAGATTATTTAGATTTTAAAAATTTTGAATCTTTTTATCAAATTAAATAATCTTTTGATGATAAATAAATTTTTTAAAATTATATATTTTTTTTCACTTATAATATATTTTATAATATGTATTATAGTAAAAATAAACTTATAATTAATTAATATGTATAATTAAAATTATAATAATTATAAAAATATATATATATGGTTTATGGTTTTGGATTTAGAGGTTTTAGGTATTAAGGATTAGGTGTTCAAGTATTAGGTGGTTTAAGGCTTTAGAAATGTAGGTGTTTGGTGGGTTAGGGCTTTAGAAATTTATGTGTTTAGAGGTTAAAGACTCTAGGGGTTTAGGGCTCTATGGGTTTAGTGGTTTATAGGTTTAGGTGTTTAGGAGTTTAGTAGTTTACTGATTTAAGTGTTTAGAATTTTTTGGGGTTTAATGGATTAGGGGTATAGGTGTTTAGAGGTTTGAGGCTTTAGAGTTTATGGGTTTATGGATTTAGGAGATTATTGTTTGTGGGTTTAGTGGTTTAGGGTTTTCAGGAGTTAAGGATTTATGGTTTTAAGAGTTTAGAGGTTTAGTGATTAAGAGATTTGGAGGATTACTGGCCTAGGGGTTTAAGGGATAAATGAATTAGGGTTTAGGGGTTATGAAGTTTAGGGATTTATGAGTTTAAAACTTAAAGTATTTAGATGTTTATGAATTTAGTCTAAAAAATGATCTAATAAAATTTTTTATTTTATAACTAGTTTATTTGTTTAGTATAGGTATTTAGGCCTTTAGATAATTAATAATTTTCATGAGTTTAGGGTTTTGGAGTTTATGGGTTTAATTTAAAAAATAAACTAAAAAAATCATCTTATGAACTTTGTCTCATTTTTGAAGTTTAACCTTTTAAAATACAAAAATTTATAATTTTTTTTTGAATTTGAATTTAGTATTTCTACTTAAATTTTTAATTATAATAATCTTTAAAATAACATGTCATGTTAATTCAATATAAACTAGTTTATTGATTGATATTATAATAATAACCAAAAAATATTTATTAAAATATTTTTATAATATTTAAAATTATTTGAAATCTGAAGTAATTTTTATAAGATTATATAGTCTTTTATTACAAACAAATTTCTTCAGATTATATTTTTCTCCCTCAAAATATATTTTGTAAATAATATTTCAATAAAAATAAAATTATAAATAATTAAAATATATAATTAAAATTATAATGATGATAAAAATATCAGATTTATAGTTTATGATTTAAGATTTATGAATTTACGGGTTTAGGGGTTTAGATGTTTAGAGGTTTAGCAGGTTAGGAGGATTAAAAGTTAATATTTTTATGTGTTTCGTGGGTTAGTGGTTTAAGGATTTATCGGAACAGAGAATTATCATTTAGGGTTTTAGTTGTTTAAAGGTATAGGAGTTTACGTATTTAGGAGTTTAATTTAAAAAATGAACTAATTAAAAATAATTTTTTTGATACTAATTTATTGATTTATTGTCAGTATTCAAGTGTTTGGAAATTTAATATTAAAAATTTTTCTTTTGTATCTAGATTCAACATTTCTACTTAATTTTTTTAGTTATAATAATATTTAGAATAATCTATCGTGTTTATTTAATATAAAATTGTTTATTGGTTGATATTATTATAACAACTGAAAAAATAAATTAATAAACTTTTATAAATCAGATAAATATTTATTAAAATACATGTATAATGCTTAAAGTGATCAGAAATCTAACTAACTAAAATATCAGTAAAAAATAATTTTTTTAAAAAAATTTTGTAATTATTTATTAGATTACATTATTTATGGTTTAAGAGTTTGTAATTATATATTTTTTCAAATTATATCTGATGTACTATTATTATATTTTGGCATTACTATTTTAATAAAAATAAAGTTTGAGATGTATAATTAAAAATATAATGATGATTAAAAAATTAACTTTATAGTTTATGAATAGGACAGCAGTCTCTATCAGGTGGATGGGCAATTAGATGTGAGCTAGAAATCAGAAGCCGTCGACCACAAAAGCTAGCCACGGCTGTGGCTCGGACTCCTTGGGCTCGTGAGTCTAATGGTCTGCTGGTCAATGTAGCATTTGAGACTGGCCATTTAGTGTCAGAAACACGGCCTACAGTCCTGAACAATCCATGTAATACAGCACAGCATAGGAACGCAAGCAGCACAGATGACCATTTTTTTTCTCCGGTCCACAGAATGAGAAAACTATTCATCAAGGTACACAAAAAGGCCACAAAACATTATTTCCCAGCTTTTCAAAATCCAAAAAACAAAAAAAAAAAAGGATGGAAACAAAAAAGATGGCATGAGCGGGATGGCTGGCTAACTATTCATCCCAGCTGGCAGCGACAGGGGCAGCGGCCGGCAATGGTGCTGCTGTTTGGTCCCATTGTCCAGGAAATGCAGCTGCTGCTGCAGCAATGAAGAAGACAGAGAAGAAATGGTCAAGGAAGAAATAGTTAGAGCAGAAACAGTCGCCAAGAGAGAGCAAATAGAGAACCATTTACAAGAAGGTCAAAAGGGAAGGCAGGAAAGGGACCTTGCTCAGGAAAATAGGCAGAAGGAACGGCAGAGATGGGGGGCTGAGAGACCGCAGGCGGGGCCCACTGGCTGTCGGGTATGATACTGCTGCTCCATTCAGGAGCAATCCCATAGTCAGCCGGAGGCTGGGCAGCATAATCAAGAGATTGAACGGCAGCCTCCTCCTCCTCCTGTGGCCTGGCCTCCTCGGGCTCCCTGTAGAAGAACAAGTCCACCTGCCGGGGGAAGAAGAAAAGAAGAGAGATCGACATGACTGGGCAACCCAGCAGGCAACAGCGCATCAGCAGGGTGGGGGGAGCAGCATAACCTGAGCCGCCGGCACCTACCATGACCTCCCACTCATGGCCCTGAGGAATGGAGCCGCGCATCTGCAGGACCATCCTGGCCAGGAGCCAGAACAAGCATCCGATGCTGTGCTTGCCCTTGTTGTTGGCTGGGATCCCGATGTCCACGTACCGCATGGGGGAGTCTGTGTCGCAGAAAGCAATGGTGGGGATGTTTCCCAGGGCGGCCTCCTTGATGGGCTGCAATGGCAAATGCAAAGTAAGGCTCAGGGGTCGTCAGCAGTGCCCCGTGCGCATCAGCACCGGGAAGCTAGTTGGGCTGGAGTTGGGGCTGACGGGTTCGACCTGGTGGTCGGTCCTGGGGTCCGTGAGGATCAGCAGGCGAGGCTCGCTGAACGTCGTCTGCAGCTGGTTCGTGAAGGTGCCGGGAGTGTGCCTTCCCGCAATCGCCTGCGCGCCGGTGTGGTGGGCAAACTTCAGCACGGCCCTCTGCCCGTAGGGCCTGGCAGACTGCACGATAATATCATGCGGATTCTCGATCGCGACGATCACCCGGGCCGCCAGCTGAAGCTTCTCCCACGTCCTACCGAGATTGATGATGTAGATCCCTGCAGGACTTGGCAGTCATACTTATACCTCTGGTCCGATTCTCTTCGAAATAATATAAGAAACATCCATGATAATAATATTCGGGAGCAATTCGGATGAGCAAGCATGGTAACCATGCGAGAGCCAAAAAAATACCACCCGACTAACATGCACACGTACGAATAAATATTACCATCATTACGCCGCTTGAAAACGTAGCGTTCCATTTGGAAGTCACAGTTCTTCGTCCCGAGATGGACTTGAGCAGCCAGCATCATCTGAATATCCGCTTCCATTTTGGGGAGCGAATGTGCCATTTTCGATGATCAAGGAGCCGCCGTGAAACGCCGAGAGGAGCGGAAGAAAACTTCTAGGGTTTTGCACGTCCGAGAACAAACCTACTCTGAAGGCCAAAATCCAAAAAACAGTTAAATAACAGTTTAAAAAACAAATCAAGACGTCGGGATAGAGGTGTCAGCCGGGCCGGCCCGGCATGGGAAAATCACGTGCCCGGGCTTGTGCCGTGCCTGACCCGGCACGGTTCGGCCTGTGGCATGGCACACCGGCACGGGTTTGTCCCGTGTTGGGTGTCCCTTGAGCCCGACCCCGCGATGGCCCCTCCCGCAAAAAAGACGGCGGGTCAGGTCTGATTCGACCCGACCCGCGGTCCCCCAAATCCCGAACTATACGGACAGGCCAGATACGGTAACCGTGCCGTGTCGGGCCCGGCACGAAAGCACACTCGAGCTCAAAAAAATGGGCCGAGTCGGGCCGACCCAGCCCGTTTGACACCTCTAGATCAAGAAGAGCGGAATCAAACGGAATGTTTTTCTGTTTTTGAAACCATTCCGAATCCAAATTCCAAAAAAAAATGTAATTTTTATTTTTTTTTATGATTTTAGCTTTTTTTTTTAAAAAAACAAAAAAACCATTCCGAAAATATGCTAGGATTTTTTTTTTGGTTTTATTTTTTTCTTAAATAAAAAATCATTCATAAAAACCATCCATCAGTGTCAATCAGGGGGGTATAATGATATGATGTCGGCATGTAGATACAATAAATTTTTCCTTCATTACATATATTATAGAAAGTAAAAACATACCAAATATAAATATTGATAATTATTTTCAGAGATGAGACTGAGAATATTATTATTAAATATTAAGAAAAATAATTTTAATATCAAGAACTATCCAAAATTCTCATAAAATTTTTTCACAAAGATACTTAATAGAGATGAATACATAATATTTTTCTCTGAGACAAAAATAAATATTTCCATCCTCCTAAATACTACTGCTCTTGTCACTCATCTTCCAAATTCATTCTCTTGAGTTACAGACTCATGAGGCATTAATCACATTACAGGTAATAGCTTCTTATTCATTAATTTTCATTCTAATTCCATAAATGTCATAATAATTAATAATAAATTATCAAAAATTCTTGATTATGATAAAATTCAACTTAATATTTTAATATATATAAATATATATATATATATATATATATATATATATTATTTTTCATTATCTAAATTATCTTTATATATATATATATATATAATAATAATCTTTTTTTATAAATTATCTTTCTTCTATGATAATTTATTCTATTATGAACGAGCATTATTAATCTATAATTTATTCATTCTCAATTTTGTAATTTGTATTGACCAGCTAAAAAATTAGATCCTAGCATCCACAATCTCTATACTAGAGTGCAACAGATGTCAATCATGAAAGCACACTAAAAATTCTTATCATGCCCTCAAAACATGAGTACGTAAATAATCAATCGATTTGATATACAGACGTATGAAAACCTAATAGAGGTAAAACTCAATATTAATTTATATATTTTATTATTTTTAGTAATAAATATTCATGTTTCACTTGGTTAGTTTTCTTCTATTTTAAATAATAGATCTTTTTATTTTCAATTATTTAATAAAATAATAAAAAATAAATTTAATATAAATATAGTAATATAAAAATAATAATGTACTATAGTATATGTCTATTAGTTTCAATATTTATTATACTCGACGTGTAATCATACAACAAACTTCTTGTATTAGCATTCACCCGCATAATAGGTTTATATGAAAAGAAAAATTTAATTGAGATGACACAAGCACTCTTATTTGATATAAATATTCTAAAGTATTTTTAGGGAGATATAATCTTAATCATAAATGACTTTATCAATAGATGTATTTTTTTATTATTTTTCATCATGTATCCTTTCATATCTTATATCTCATATAGTCATTATAAATATTTATTTTATTCATGATTTTTCGCCATAATGTAACAAATTTATATTTAAAGTGATTAAATGTGCTTTTCTTGATTATTCACATACTTGAAAAGTGTATAAAAATTATTCGCTATAACCTGATAAATTATTGATGAGTATTATTTTATCTTATTTGAATATAAATCATTCTTTAATCAATTTATTAAGTAAAGATCTTAAAAATACAAATTAATCTATTATTTTTACTTATTCTTCAATGATCGCTTTGAGCCCGTTAGAAAATTGAATCAACTATTAGCTTCATCTAAACGTGTTGGTTCAAATTATGATGAAACAATAATTGAGTCATCTTGTAAACCAACAAGTACAAGACACTGAATCTGAAGGAAATAAAATTTTCCTAGAAAGAGAACATCCTTCCAATCCATACAATTTAGTTCCTCCCTAGTCTGCTTTGCTCCCTGCTCAAGAAGAGTCAAGACTCATGACTCAAGACTGAGGAGATTTGACCATACTATACATTATCTCTTCTTTAACCTAATTTATTACTTATCTTAATGGGACTAAACTACTTAAGTCTCCTTCTGAGACATTAACTCACCTAGTATGATGTCACATCATATTATAAAAAATAATTACTCTTCACTCCGATGAGTCCTATAAACTAGTACCATGGCATAAGAAAAAATCTATTATTGATTTTAGAAGAATGTTCATCGTAAAGACCATTCAAGGTAATAATGTAAATCGCCTTAAGTAAAATTTATTGCTAAAATTTTAATTTAGACATTTGGTATAGATCACCATAATATTTTCTCTTTAATGATAAAGATAATCTCGTTACAAATTCTTATATCAGTGTCAATATCTTACATATGAAGAATACAACAACTAGATATGAAAAATATTCTTCATGCTAACTTTGAAAAAGAAATGTATAATTTGAAATAATTATCTCTTTTGAGTTGCACAAATATGCTAATTTTTTTTTTTTCCCAAAAAAGCTCATATGATAAGTTGATCGAGTTAATTATGTATGAATGATATTAATATTATAAGATATGAAAATTTGAGAATCACTTAATTCAATGAGCACCTTGAATCAGTTCTAGACAAGAGAACTCATAAGATTTATATACTTTCTTGAGATAGAGGTTGTCTACTCTAAGAAATATTATATTTTTTTTTAAAAAAAAAAATAAAATTATTCTCTCACAAAAATTAGTTTTTTATATTATGCTCCAATGGATACTCCACTTGAGTCTTATTGATTTCTTGTCTAATGAGACTCATCCAGTTAACTCTACCACAATGGATATTTCGGGTTGCCGGGCCAGCAAAATGAAATCCACCTAGGTTCGAGCCGGTTCACCCCGGTTTGGGTCGGCCAATTCATGTCAGGTCGATCAATTTTTAAAAAACTTAGGGTTTCAACACGGTCGTCACCCGTCAACCGTGCCGAGCCTCACCCATCGAGCATCGCTCGAAGCATTGGGTAGCGTGCCGTGCCCACGTGCCGAGGGTGTGCCAAGCACGAGGCCGGGCACGGCATTGTAGTGTGCCGTGCCGGGCTTTAAGGAATGAGCTACATCTAGAATGTAGCTATTCTTGTGCTTAGCTATCCCATTCTACTGAGGTGTATCAACACCAAAATTGCGATGAATGATTCTCTATGTTGATAGATAGTCTCTCAATGAGTGTTCTATGAATTATCTGCCATTATCAATCTGCAAGACTTGAATTTTGATTAAAAATTGAGTTTGAATTATCATCTGAAAATTATTGAAATAATGTTCCTAGTTCAATTTTTTATTTAATGATATATAGCTATGTGGGACGTGTGTGATCTTCCACAAACAAGATAAACCATCATACACCATTAATATTTTTTACCCCTGAGAATCCTCATATATCACTGTAAATAAGAGAGAAAAACTAGGATAGCACATATAAGTACATTGGATAAGAGATGCAAGAATGTTTCGATAATTAGCATATTTCACATTAAAATGAACTATACTTTTATTAATAAATAGTGATAAAAAATAATTTTGAAGATAAATAAAATTTAAATGTCCTAATTAAAAAGTAAGACAACATAACTTCATTTTCTTTATTTGATTCTAATAGATCAACTTAAGTAGATAAAATAGCAACCCTTAGAGTTTGTCTAGACCCAGATTTGCAAGCCTGAATCTAATAGTCTATCAACTATCTTAGCACTGCCAATCTCCATTCCTAATATCAAAATCTGAAATTTATAAACATCAAAGGTAATGTAAGCAATACATTCCATATCTTTAACTAATTTACTAATTAACAACAAGTTACAAAATAATCTAAGAACATAGAAGATATCTTGTAAAATGATCACATTATTGACCCAACGCCTTCGACCTGAGAGATAGATTCATCTGTCATCTTTACTGTCATTTGTCTATTGAAAGGACAATAAGATGTGAATTGATATTTTATCCATGTCATATGATTAGGATCACCAAAGTCCACAATCCACACCTTATTGTGTATAGTATTGAAATATATATTATTACCTTTGGCAGCAATGAAACTCAATGAGGAGTTTTTCTAACTTTGAATCTATTGAAGCATTGTTGTCAAGGTGTCTACCATCTGCTTTGTGCTAAATGCAACAACTCTAGTAGGCTTGCTTTCTTTGCCCACAGCATTATTTCCACAACTTTTCTTAAGCTTCCAATCAACAGGTTTCCCATGAATCATCCAACATGTGTCATGAGTATGTCCAAGCTTCTTGCAATGATCACACCAGGGACTACCTCTGCCACCCTTCGTTTTGTCATAACATGAACTATTTTTTGCCACAATCGCTGGAGTGATCTTTTGCAACCATAACTAGAGAGTGGCTCGAACCCTGTACACTTCCCATCATTACCTACTTTTGAAATTCCTCCCTACGTACCTCTAAGAATGCATCACGAAGGCTTTTTGGAGCTTGATGGCCAATACACGACTCCGAACATCATCAAGGTTTTCATTGAGCCCAGCCAGAAAATTCATAGTCATGACTTTTTTCAATGATTCGTTTGAATCGTTGTCTATCTTAAGCGTTGCTCCAAGCATGCATATGGACTGAATCAAGCAGTTGCCATAGACGAGACAAGGAATTATAATATTGAGTAACCGACAAATCACCTTGTCTTAACTCATAGATAATTATTTTGACTTCGAACACTACTGCAATATTGTCTTGAGTGAAATAAGATGCAAGTGCAATTTCTCAGATCTCATTCAATGTCCCGTAAAGTAAACAATTTTCTCTAATTACAACTGTCATAGAGTTGATCATCCATGACTTAGTAATGTTATTCTCTATCTTCCATCTTTGATAGGAGGATCCTCAGATTCCAGGGATTGAAATTCTCCATTCAAGTAGTCATCTTTGTCTTTTCCGATGATGAACATAAGAATAGGACTTGACCATTGCAGATAATTATTCTCATTCAACTTATAGCTAGTGATGTGGAAGGAGATATTATTTGTGATGATAGAAATGTCATCTAATCACATCCTCTAAATAGTAATGATGAAAATGAACAGAGTGGCTTGAATGTTGTTCTATGTTGCCATATTTGACAAATCTAAGAAAGATTAAAACTTATTACCAAAAATTAAAAGATATAACTCTAAAAATGTACAACCTTGATGTTGAAGTGAGAAGCATTGTCTTAGTGATGATACCAGTCACCGAACAGAAAACACTTGATGAACAATGTTTTCAAAGAGAAAAAAACCTTGAAAAGTCATGTTGGACGTCGGTTTTTAGAGGAACCACCTACATGGGATGGTAGATCGGAAAAGAAAAAAAGTGAAAGCGCATCAAGATCGGAAGCCACATGCAAGGTCATGTGCGAGAGAAGGATCAGCGCATGATTGTTGTGTCTAGAACTTGTGGCGGTACGTGCAGGAATGTCCGGAGGTTGCCGGCTATGAGTCTTCAACCAAAGTGATCGCCGGGAGGAGACGCACCTGTTGGGGTAAGTGCTGACCTGAGATTATGGCCGGAAGTGGGGTCGTCGAAAACGAAGCCACCATGTAATTGTGTTTGCCAAAATATAAATTTTGATTTTTTCCTTATTTTCAAGCAACAATCGCTCCCTCCTTCGATACCATGAAGAATTGAGAGAGTAGAAAGAACTGAATAGTTGGGTGTATCATTATTGAAGAATTGAGTCCCTATATATACAAGAGAGAATACAATCAAAAAAAGGAAACATATGACTATATTCCTAAATACAATAGAATACTAACATGTACATAATATTCCTAACTAAATTAAATTAGGAATAAAATAAAAAAAAATATTCATAGTATTCACAGATTATATTCCAAATTTTTTTTTAAAGAAATGTAATTAAATGATGGTTTCAATAGCATCATCTATATTCATTTCATTAAACTGTTAATAAATAATGACACTTACAAAAAGAGGTGTCAAATGGTCGGGGCCGGACCGGACCGGTATGGTCTGGTTTTTTCGGACCCACCTGAGCTGACGTGCCGTGCTAGGCATGGCATGCTACAGTACCATGCCGTGCCAGGTACGGCTCGGCTCTGTAAAGAGGTGAGGTCCGGTATGGATCCACGACCCGAAATCCACCGGGTTCGACCTAGTTTGGCCTGGTTCGGGTCAAGCCTAAACACTAATTTTTTAAAAAACTAGGATTTTGGGAGCGAGCCGCAGCGCCACCATGAATCTTCACCCTTTCGGGGCTCGGCGAGCCTCACCAGTCGGACATCGGCTCGTCATGACCAAGCTCGGTGTGTGAACACACGTGTTGTGCCCACGTACCAAGCACGGCACAAGCGGTACCGAGGGTGCACCCAGGCACGGGCCAGGTACTGCACTACAGCATGTCGTGCCGGGTACAGCCCGCCTAGCCCGTTTGACACCTCTACTTACAAATAGTATCATTTATTTCCATGTCATTAAAAATTCAAGAAACAATGTCATTTTTTAAAATGTTATAATCTTAATAAATTTTCCAACAACACTTCTAGAAATGACTCATATAAACATCATCAATCTCATTTACTAATATTAATCAAAGCATCTTTATGCATCATTAAAGATTTTTTTTTGTGGTGAAAGATATTAATATTTTTAAGAAACTCAAAGAATATAATATTTTATTCAACAAATTTCATGCAAATGTGATCGATGTTTAGTTAAAAATAATTAAATATTTTATTACTTAAACATAACAAATCATATACTTTTTTGATGCAACTCCTCCACGTGAATTAAATAAATAAAAATATAAAAAACTTTTTGAAAATCAAAATAAAAACTAATACTTTCTTAGCTTTCGACATCACATGAAATTCATATTTTAGATTCAAATACTCCAAAATTAATTGAATATATCATATTAATCATATGTATTAATATATTGATCAAGAAAAATAATATGACCAAAAATCATTCTTTAAGTTGTTTAAGAACACTAAAATTCAATGAACTACCAATCAAAAACATTTTCATCAGTTTCAAAAGATAGAATTACTTCAAAAAAATTATAAAAATATGGAAATTTTTTGATATGATGCACAAATATATTCATTATTCAAAAATGAAAATTAATAAGCATCAAAATCACCAATTAAGACAATAATAATATTTAAAACGAGTGATTAAAATTTAATGCAGATAATGATAAATAATGTAAGAACGTGTATGAGTAGTAAAAATATATGGTCCCAATAAACCCCTAAAATACCTAAGCAATACATACCCCAAATAAGAGATACATGCCACAGATATAAGATTATTACTCAAATTAGAATAAACACTTGAGCATTCTTCATAAAAGCTGGCCTAAGTAATTTGTTTTACTTATTAATTCTCAACTAATAATTTCCTAAATTATTTGAAATAGTTTGCCTATTTATAAAAGATTATATGAGAAAAAAATTTTATACTTCATGTTAATTCACATTTAATATGAATTTTTTTCTGCTTTTGATTTTATATAATTGTCTATTTCTATTTATAAAAAAGGTTGGGAAAAAGTTCGTGCATACATGCACCAATACATTAAAATTCTGACAAATATTATAAGGTTAAAAATACACCGATGGATTAAAAAAGTTGGAAAAAAGATTAAAAATGTGAGCAATAATTTGAATTTACAAAATCATTGTGAAATTAATTTTTGTGTGTAAATATACACATACACACAAAAAAAAACATTCAAATTTAGCAAAGATAAATTATTGAATCCTAAATAAAATATTTTTCTACTTTGAGAATAATTTAATTTTCTTTTCTAATAAATTTTTTTTTCGAATATAGGATAATTATATTTTTTTACATATTTCAAAATTTTAATTTTTAAAATTCACTAAAAATTAAAGTTTACGTTATTCCAAAAATTTTATTTTATTTTACTTATTATGATATATTTTTTTTCTAATAATAAAACAATATTTTACTTTTTTAATAATTGTCCAAGCACAATTTTTTGTTTGTCTGAAAAACATTTTAACTATATATATTTTTAAAATTCATTTGGTCCCCAAAAATTATATTAAACCAATAAGCTTTGGTAGAATATACTCATAAATAAATGCAAATAAAATACTACAATAACTAATCATATTTTATGCCTTTAATATTTAATTACATATAAATAATAATTTATAATTAGATACCTGAATTATCAAAATATCATAGTATATTTTATCTTGAATCTGACAAAATTAATTATGATGCTCTTCTACATATTATAGCAAATTAAATTCAATCACCAGTTTATTCTTCATTATACTCCAAGCTTATAAACAACACATTATTGCGCGTACATTACACTAAATGAAAAATAAAAAATAAAAAATAATAGTTTTCTTGAAATTAACTTTTAAAGAAAAATCTTTATTGATAAAAAAATTTATTCTAATTCTTTGATTTTTTTTAAAACATAAGAATTAGTAGATTTTGGAAATTTTATCCTTTCCTAACCTCAAGGCATATTTATTGAAAAAAAATTTGTGTTTTTTCCATCAAACACAATAATTTAAGAAATATATTTTCTCAAAATTAACAAAATACAAAAAAAATCAAATATTATTAATTTTTGATGCACTGAAATGCGTCAAGCAGAAACCTGATTTTACCTCGTAAGTTTAAAAAAAAATAAATATAGAACAAAAATTTTGCCTTAAAAAAATTGTTTCAGATTCAAAATCTAGTTATATATATATATAAAACAATTGAAAGGCAATTAAAAAAAATGGCTTATAAAAATTTCCATGAAAATTAAGTTTAACAAAATTAAATCTAAAACAATGATTTAATTATAGTTATATATATATATATATATATATTCATTTATTGATAGTTATATATATATACACTATTTTCATACAAAATTAATTTTCAATTTGAAAAGCAATTTACTATTTACCAAAAAATAAAAAACTAATTTTCAAATAAAAAGTAATTTACAAAAAATATTGTTTTTCTCATCAAAAAGTAATTTTCCAAAAATAATTTTATTTTTTTAAATCAAACTTACATATATTTATTTATTTATAGTTATATATATATATACACACACGCATACACTTATATATAAAAACTTTTTTATATATACCTAAAACCATATAGCACATATATCATAGTTTATACATATATATATAGGTATATATATATATAGACATATATATAAAAACATGTTTATATATATAATATATACATTTAAACATATATAGTTATATATATAGGTGTGTGTGTGTGTGTATAGAGATGAATATATATACATCTAATTATGAATATATATGTATATATAGGTATATATAGATGTACATATATACAAGTAGGTGTCTATATATATAGGTATATATATAGATTTATAAATAAGTATATACATTTATATATCTATATATATAAGTATGTATAAATGTTTAATTATATATGTATCCTTACATATAGATACATACATATGTAAATATAAGTGTATATATATACACACAAAAAGATATATAGATATATATATATATATATATACAAACATACATTATTAATAGCCATTTATATGTATACATATATAAAATATATATAAACTACTATACCAATTTATATGTGTATATATATAAATATGTATATGTATATATATATGTATATAAATATACACGTATACATAAACAAATATATATATATATATAATTATAGATATATATTTATATATTAACTTATACACCTAATGTGTATATATATATAAGCATATGTATATATATACATATATTTATATATAAGCCTATATATATGTATAAATTTTTATATATATTGCTAAATGGATATATATTTATATTTAAAACTTTTTATATAAGAGTATTTTTATATATACCTATAAAAACCTATATATATATATATATTTTTTTTTTTATTTTAAAAAACAAAAAATAATTGAAAACTACTTTTCAATATGAAAAGAAGTTTAGATTTATTGGTAAGCTGATTTTCAAATTAACAAGTATTTTTTGAATTCAAAAATTATTGTTTTAGATTTAATTTTTTTAAAAACTTGCAAAAACAAAATCATGTTGATGCGTTTCAGTACACCCAAAAAAAAGCATATATTTTAGATGCATTTTTTTAATATTGAAAAAAAATATGTTTTTAAATTAGTTTGTATTAGTACAATAATTCATAAAAAATATTTTGAAATATATTAATTTACTAAAAAATAATTAAAATGTAATAAAAATAATGATTAAATTCAAATATTAAAAAAATATTATAGATACATAAAATAAATATCATATTATAAATACACAAAAAATATTTACAAAATTAGATAAATAAAAATCAAAATAAAATAACTAATTTAAATCTAACTTTTAACAATTGAACATTATCCAAATTACAAAAAATAAAATATAAAATTACTCTAACATCGTAAATCTTAATTTTATTTAGATTTAAATTGTAACTTTTTAATATTATACACATTACATCCAAAAGATAGCTTAGCATAAATATTTTAACATTTTAAATCTTGATTTTTATTAAATATGAATTGTAACAAATAAATAGATTAAATTTTATTAAAGTCAAATATTTTAATATTTTAAATTTTAATTTTATTATAAATATCAATTCATAATATTTTAGCATTGCACACATTTCAACTAATAAAGAAATAAATACACGTATTTTAATATTTTAAATATTTATTTTATTTCAACTTTAATTATACTATTTTAACATGGCATGCATCAAAACAAATTGATAAATAAAGACAAATATTAAAATACTTAAATGTAATTTTAATTTTAATTTAATTGCAACATTTTAACATTAACATATAAATCTAGAATAAACAATTAAGGATTTCTAAATTATTTGTTTATAATGAAATATGAATTAAATAAAAAATAATTAATACAAAATTGACTAATTAGAATTATTTTCACTACCCATCCAAAAATATATATTTTTGACAATACAAAATGATTTGCATAGTACATTGTAAAAATCTATTCTTAGAGATGAGAAAAAACCTTACATGACTGTCACAAACTCATATAGATACATATATCTCACACACAAACACACACAAGTGTTGTGGGTATACAAATCATAACTAAACATATAATATCCCAACGCAAATTTGTGCACGCATATATAAAAACCCACGCCGACAAATACATACATACGTGTGTGTGTGTGTGTGTGCGCGTGCAAATTTTATGTTTCATTGATAAACATACCCGAATAGCCAAGTTCAGATTAGCAGATGAGCGTGAAAATTATGCGATTTCACCAACTTATGCTCGCAATTTTGATTCTCCGTTCGGCGTGAAAAAAAACCCTAAAAAAAAAAATGCGACCTCACTATTTTAATTATGTTACAAAAATTGAGCATATCAGAGTAAAAAATTGTTTTTGTCATTTTTTAAATAATTTTAATTAATAGGGAAAATTACGTTTAGGGATTAAATATGAAAATAATTACGTTTTTTCTATTTTTAAAAACACATATCCAAAACTAAACATATTTATGTTTTAGAACTATTAAATAAGAAAACCAATGATTTTCCGATTCGAAAACAAAATTTAAAAAAAAAAAAATCACATTAAACAAAATGAATTATAATTTTTGAATTTGAAAATCACTATTTCGTTTAAACACAACTTTTATTTTTCATAAGTGGTTTTGTTTCATGTTTTTTTATTTTTTTTTTTTAATTTGAATCAACAATAATAAGTTTATATCTTAGTAACATAATATACTACCATACCTAGTAACATACCTAGTATTTTACGTTCATATGCTATACTTAGTAACATAATATGTAAACATGTCATTTAATTTTTAATGAATAAATCTATCAGGTTCATCTGCTTGGTCCATGCAAGTGGATTTATATCTTAGTATATTATATACATCTTTCATCTTAATCATATGATCTATATAGGCAGCCAAGAGATATAGAGATAGAATAGAAGACTAGTATTTTAAATACTTAGTTTCCATCTCAATAGCTATGGTACCAAATGCATGGTATCATCTATGCTTGCTAAATATGTAACTAATGTCACATATGCACCCAAACAAAATGCGAGTGATATAAGTGTTCTTAGATGAATACTTGCTCTTGATATCATAAAAAATCCTCAGGAACCCATATAAAAGAAATTTATGAATCATAATATGAATCAACAATAATAAGTTTGTCACTCTTACTATTGACATAATTGAATTTTACGTGTTGGTAGCCAACACGTTACTTTAATATAAGGTAAGTATAATTCCAATGGTGTCTCACATTTTTTGAACTTTTTTTAAATCTTCACTCAGAAATAAAGACTGCTAAACTCTTATTATATGCTAGGCAAACAAATGTATTTTAGTGAATCTCTTATTTTTTTAAGTGAAAGAAATAAAATTTATTCTCCCTTGTGCTATTAGGTTAATAACATGATATATGCTCCTAATGTAAATAATTTTAGATGACAGCTCATCTCTAGTAATTTTAACAAATATACTTACAGTTACTTCATTATGATGGAGTATATAGAAAGGTATAATAAATATTTTATTCTAAAAATTATATTCTCTAAAAATTTTTATCATACACTCATATATGATAAGCCCAAGATAAGAATGGAGGATCTCAAGAAATCTTAAATTTTTTTTTATGATGTTTTCATTTTGAATCTACATTATGGGCGGTGAGACGTACAAATAATGCATCATCTTCACTATGTTCAGATATCAAACATCATGGACATCACTCCGCAATTTTTTCTAAATTTATTAATTATTAATTATTTTTCTAACTTATAATATTTTTATTATATCATTCCTACTAGTTGACGTATGAATCATATAATGTACGAACTAAAAATATATCTGCATAATATTGATTATCCTATGATCCTTCAAAATTTTAATTTGAAGGCTCATGATCATAATCAATTTTTCATATCTCCTCTCCCAAAATCATTATAGTATATAAATAGGATCAATAAAAGTGAATTGAATACAGCTTTAATGATTTCATCGCTCAATTGGATTTTCATAGAATCTAATAAACCAAGTTTTTTCATGCATTGATTGGCATGCCTTTTAATATAATCAATGTCACATGCACTCATACATGCACTTATATTTTTTTATAATGTATATATTATCCTATATTTTATTTAACACCCATATAATTTTTTTTTTATTATCATAAAGTGAGTTCAGACTACTAAAGTTTGACTATATTTAGGTTTTTTAGGTTTTTTAGTCAAGTTATCATTTTAATTTAAATCTATATCAAATTCAATATTATTAAACTCACTATTTGGCATTCTTAATTTATATTTAGAATTTTAAATTATATAATAACAAAATTTTACATAAAAAAATTATTTACCATGACATCAACTATATTGTGTTAATTTATTTGACTAGAAGCCCATGCCTCGTAATTATTTTCGACTTTCTACCATCCTACCACTTTCCATCACTTTCTATAGTCTTATAAATTAGAATAGAAGAGTATGGCATATAGAGAGAATACAAAGAAATAAAAAATAGGAGAGGAGATGAGAGAATAAAATTTAAGAAACTTGTATTCTTTATTTATATATTTTTTTATTTAAAATAATATATTTTTTAAATTTAATTGTATTTTTTTAAAATTTTTAAAAATAAAAAATTCAACAACTATCATATTTCTACTTGTAATCATTGGAAATAAATTTTATAACTATAGATATTTTTAAAAAATGTGTTTTTAGCTGACATTGAAAGCGATAGTACTTGCATGTCACTTTATGTGTTTGGGCCCATTATGTGAAAACATAATGAGAATGACCATGGAGCACAACCATTTTTATAAAAAAATGGGATGAGCCCTATTAGACCTTGACCCATGACCCTGCTCACTCACTAGTCATGGGTCACATGCCTGGCCCAGCATGAAGCATGACTACCCACAATCCACCACAACATGATCCATGCATTGGGTGGTATGACTTTGAGCTAGGAATGGTTTTGGACAATGTCATGTCAGGCTAGGCACATCAAATCAAGGTCATGACTCGGACCATTCCCAGGCCACTCGACCCACTTCACAGGTATATTTTAAACTTAAATATATATTTTCTCTAATTATTATAACCTATAGAGATCAATTTCATATCATCTCTCTCTCAACTCTAGTGTGGAAGTGGAAGTCCTTGAAGACATTAAATACCATGTCTTTTATTTTTAGTATAAAAGCTCATAACTTCTTAGAGTGATCATAAATGAATATGACAAAGTAAAGTGATCAACTGATTATTTTACTTTACATATATATAAGATTTAAAAAATGTTCAATCTCTCCAACTGGGAAAGAGAGTGAAAGTGTACTCTATATATAGTTTTTAGTCATATAATAAATATACTCATCAAAAGAATATATATAGTCTAATGGAAGGATAATACTTCAAGTTAATATCTAAAGACCATTCTCACTCATAAGATTTAGTCTTTTATGTCATGGATTAATGTTGTTCTTTTAATAAAAAATATTTAGTTGATTGTGAGGTACCCTTATCTAAGTAGTATACAATGTGTTCTCCTTCTTACCCCCTCATAATGACTAATGAACCCTTGGCCTATTTCCACTGGGCACCACCAAACTGGGTTATGTGTCCCATTTCATTTAGCATGCCTGCAAACATCATGTTGACAAGAATGCATTGCATGGAATATACATCTTTCAGCATCAGTTGGTGTATAGCCTATATCTACGAACAATTATCTCAAATGCCCAATATCATGATGTTTAATTATTACTCATATTTCTTATGTCATTTACTAGGTCATAAATGAAGCTTTGATTCGTTAAGTCATATGCCCTCCCCTGGATACTATACTATGTTTGTAGAATTATCATTGTTAATGAGTTTTAAATCATCTTCCAGGATGATGTTGGACTTTGTCTCGGGTTGATTTTTTTCTTGTACAGTCTGGTGTAGTTTTTCTAAGAAAAGTAATTTTTTTTCACATGTCTCATTTGGTCATAGTGATAATATTTGAATGCTTTTGTATTTCTTGACTTACCTTTGGAAGATTGTATTATCTCATCACTTTGTTTATGCCTAGTGGTGCTCCTTCATCATAACTATTGTATTTATAATCTAATAATTATAAAATTTTTTACATTAAAAATAGTTCAACGTCTGAAATGTCATGAAAATAGTGGAAGAAAACATTATGTTAGATAATTTTTGTATTGTTGGTTTTCTTTGAAATTTAATAAAGTTTCTTGTAACGTATGCCGTTGTATGGTGGTCATGGTAAGATAATTATATGAATTTCTCATAGTTAAGGCATCCTCTACGATGTGGTTGAATTTTATTCAAAGCTCGACGAAAATCTTCTCTGCCATTTCCATGGTGTTCCAATTTCAACATAAATCCCAACTTATTGCACTCATTTTCAACTTGTCTTCCTCATTTTTTTTTGTTTTGACAATTTACTAGTCATATATGGTGCTCATGGCCCAAAATATTTTTTAAAAGATCAGTATTCATGATGCTTTGAGTTACCTCATATATTTTCTCACTCTCTCTGTGATATTTATCAAAAAAATATGTATAGTTATGTAATTCTTCTTATATGTGCATTTTGTTTTCAACCCAGACAAGATAATTATCTACGACTTCAATATCAAAAAATTATCAAGAAATTGCATTCTTGAAAATTCATTGCAGACCTAATAACGTCTATATGCGATATACAAAATTTCGAAAGAAATTCTAATCTGGGTGTGCAACTTTTTATTTTATTGCGAAGAAAATTTGAATTATGGTCATCGCATTATGGAAGTTTGGTACATGAAATTTATATACAGAGTGCTACTAGAGTAAGAATATGGTTCTTTGGTCAAAAGTTGTTGAACCAACTGAAAGATAAACTACATATCAAATATACGAGGGCAAAGTGGCTAAAAGCAAATTCTTGTCTTTTAGTCATGATGTGGCAGTCCATCAAGGTGGAGCTGGTATCAACTTTTTCATCATACACATCAAGCAAGATATTGTGGAAGTTTTCAATGCCACTCATTCCAAACAACATAAATATATAATATAATTATTCAACTTCTTAGACTGTGTGACTTTAAATATATAATAGCAGTTTCAACCTGAGCATGTTAAGACTTGCTTTACGCATTTTTTCTGGTTCCCTACATAATTGTTGAAGGTGTTTTTAGTCATGGCTGTGGCTATGGATAGGATTAGATAGTTGGAGAGGTTCATGGGGATGATATTTTTATATTCGTTTATTAACGACTTTCCTAGTTTTTATAGCTATATTATGAGTGATAGGGAGTTTTCTACCAGGCTAAAATTTTAGTATCGTGCTTTTAGTTTATACAAGAATAGATATCTTATTTTGCAACTGCTATTAATCGAGTGGGTAGTAGTCATAATCGACACAGAGGCAAGAGAGCATTTGTTCAATGTACTCACTAATGATGATTGGTTACATCATATTGGAAATAATTATTAGGAGTTATTTTTAGAGAGGAAGCCAATAGCACTGCTAACAACTAAAAAAGATAGGTTGACTATTGGATTTGTTTAGAGGTCCTCGTGCAGCTTCCTACCATTATTGTTGCTGAAAGTGGTTATTCGAGATTCCTTTCTAGTGGGCCAGCAACAGCTCTTTCTCATTCACCAAGTACTACCACTCTTATCTCTTATTCTTCTATTTTAGTATTCTAGATTATCGACTGACTCATACGTTAATATCCATATTCCAAGCGATCATTCTTTTTTGAATACTATTTATTCTTATTTTTTGAATATTATCACAGTCAATGTCAATCCTATAAAAGTAATTCAATACAACGATTTTCAATATGATTCTTCATTTATTCTTGATTATTCAGTCATTTTTCTTTATGTGAGTTGAATTTTCAAACAACTTGATTCTAATTTTTTTTAATATTTATTTGTGTGATCATAATGCTCTAAAAAAACTTTCTTTTAAACATAGCAAAGTGAACTATATGTATTATCTCTTATGACATGATTTCATATTAAGTGTTTAAGTGTGTTAGACACTCTATTTGTATATCCTAAACTCTGTCACCAATCACTAGCTAAGGTAAGAACGCCTTATATTACTCTTAAAACTCTAATAGAGTTTTTTACCCAAAACTTCATATTGATGTGAGTAAGTATAAATATAAACTAATATGCTAAGGCATATCGAGACCTGATAGAAATAAGATTTTAGATAGATTTAGATATTTATTTTTTTATTGATAATTGCAAATGATTTATATTGGTTTTTTTATTTTATATTAGATAATGTGTATTTTTTTATTTTTTATATAATTCATTAAATAAAAAAAATTAACATAATATAAATTTTGCAAAAAAAAAAAGTAAAGACATATTATAATATATGCCAAATAAGTTTAATATTTATTATGTTAATCACGATATATATATTATATTGAGTAAACTAATGTATAATTAATCAAAATATACATTATTTGGGAGGAATATGCAGTGAGATAACTCGAGTACTCTTATTTGGAAGGAGTTGTCCGAGATAATTTTGTGCAGATTTGATCTTAACTATAAATTACTTTATTAATTGAATGTCTTTTTATTTTGTTTGTTTAGCATGTGCTTTTTCAAAACTTGCATCACAAAGAAATATCATTTAGTTTATCTCATGAAGTATTTGAAAATTCTTGCTTTATTCGTGATCTTTTCATACGAAATAAAAACTTAAAAAGTTGCATCTAATTGTTAGAAATTTCTCTCTCTCGATAGTAATTATGCGAAACTAATGGATTATGCATAAATATAAATGATGCACACAAAAATAATCAAACATCAGTTTTAACGTGGTTCGATAGCCATTCAAAATGACTAACTACGTCCACCAAAAATATAATTAGCACTTACAGATTAATAATTAAATGTTACAGTACAGATTCATAGATAGAGAGAGAGAGAGAGAGAGAGAGACATGAGATAGAGTATGCCAAACAAATTTTGCATACAATGAATTTATAGGAAAAACAAATAGGGTTCAATTAAAGAAATGAGTCAGATTAATAAAGTGGACTAAGTCATGCCACAAAAAATTCTTCAGGACCCTCATTATTATTCCAGTGCCACGTGATCAATCTCTCAAAATATCAGTACCTACACCTTTAAATAAAACAAAAAAACAAGAAAACAAATGATTAAATATATAACAAAATAAATTATATACTATACAAATATTTTAAGATATTCATTCCTTTAATATTATTAATACTCAAATTGAGCACAATTATTTTTAACAATAGACTAATATGATTTTAATTAGTATTGATATCATATTTTCAAAAAAGAGTCTTTTTTCTAGTGATTCTATGAAGAGTTAGATTCCAAATGATACATCTGACTCCTCAATTGTCTTGCTTGAACTTTTATCTAAGAGAAATAGTGACCCACGTGATATATCAGACACGAGATCATATATACCACCTCTGAGGCACTTTGTCATGCAGGATAAAGACATACCATATAATATAATACATGTCAGTCTCAGGCATATATAAGAACTTATTCTAAACCCTTCAGATAAGATAATTGTGGAATATAAGTGTTTACGCTATGAAGACTAAACCTAAAAAAAAATTAATCAACATAAGGTCGAAATAGTGATGGAGAGATTTACACAAGTATATAATATAGATTAACGAGATAATTTTTCTCGCGTGACCAATATATTTACTAGTAATTATAGTCAATACCACTTGTTTTTAATAATATTTTAGAATATTTTTATAAGATTATAGTATCTGAGCTATCTCAACTAGATGTCTATTCTTTTTTTTCCTACAATTTTATTATGTGGGTTGTGTTGACGCAAAAAATTTGATGTATGACTCATAATTCATATAGTAAGCGTTGAAGTTATAAATCACATCATTTAGATTAATATAAAGTTTTATGGCCATCAAAAATGCAAGAAACACTATATTCCCCAAAATGATAGTTTTTTTTTTTTTTTTGAAATTAATTATATCATTGAAAACCCATATAAAATCAATAACTAAATTTTTAGATATAAAAATCGTACTCAATCGAGCAAAAATCTATAAAAATTATCCATCTCATAGACAAAACAAATATATCATGTTATACATTGATAAGTTCCAATCTAAGAATATCTTGACTGAACATAAGACTCCATTGAGATGAATAATTTAATAGGCATTCATAGATGTTGAAAGTTTGGAAAGCAAATAATCAATCCAGCCATTATTTTATATTAGAAAATTTTTTAGCTAATCAGTGGCCATTTTCAAAATTTGGCATGCGTCATCTTTCAAACTAGAACTTGGAAACCTTAAAATGTTTCTGGACACACTAAACCTAGTAAAATACTATAATAACAAGAGAAAAAGGAAGAAAAAAAAAAAAACAAATCGATGCTTGAGTGAAAACTTTTTTTTTTGGGGGAAGAGAGGAGATATGTTTTATGTGGCTCACTCGTGTGTGGAAGATAGACTCCAGTCCTCATAGTTCATGGTGTGGCCTAATTAGGATCTCACGGAGACAGAGAGGAGAGACACACGAGTGGACAGAGGGTAAAAGAGACAAAAATAATTTATTTTTCATTTTTTTTCATATGAAAACTAACGAAAACATATACATACTCGTGGTCGGATAACTAACGTGCAGGATTGTCTCATACATTCAAGAAAAGCACAAATAAAATACCACACGAAGGACACAATAGAAAGACTTGTAAAATTTATTTGGTCTGATGCTTTAAATTATGTTTCATTGTTGGTTTTTGATTGGCTTCTCTAATTCATGTTTGTGATATTTTATTTGGTTAATTGTTGGATATTATTTCACTTCATATACTTCATGCATGTTTTTGTTTGATTTATAAATTCATGATATATTGTATTTTATTTTTAGGAAGTTCAATATAAGTGTTCCAATCTTTTCGATGTTTTTTTGAATTTATTTCTCAATGTTTGTATGAATCATTATGATTCATATATGTCAAGGGTTTGTATGTTTAATTCTCTTAAAATAATGTATGCATACTTCATTTTTATTTAAATATTTTTTGGTTGAAATTGATATTGTAAATTTCAAAATAAAATACAATACTCGTATGTAATAAATATATTTTTTTAATGACATAATATCTGTGTCATGCAGTTTGTATTTATAAAGAATAATTTTTAAAATTAATATTTGTTTACATATTAATATTTATACCTCCTTAAATAACATGCAATATGTTATGTTTATTATCAATAAAAAATATTTCTAAATTCATTATTTATTTCAATTAATGAACACGTGAGGTATATGTTTTGAAAACAAGTTCAGAATATTATTATTTAAGAAAACACTTTAATATATTTATATGGTTATTTATTAATTTTCAATATAATAAAATAAATTAATTTATAGATATATAAACTCTTATATGTATATGGTAATTTGTTTTGACATTATTATAGAATTAATAGATTGTTTTCAAAACATCAAAGGCGTGTATTTATATGCACTACATAATGTTTGAATATGACATTAAGAAAAAACATATTAATAACAAAAATTAAAAATTGATATATATCTTTGCATTAATATCTGGGGGAATTTTTTGTTAAGAAAAACATAATAATATCTATTTATCAAATATATTTTCTTTTTCAACATAATTCTAAGATAATAATTCGTGATTATTTCAAATATACATAAATATCAATTTTAATCATATATTAAATTTCAACAGGAATACAAAATATAAATTTTTAATAACTTTTAAATACAGTTACACACACAAATATAAATAATATCTTATTTTAATTAAATTTTTAAAAGCATTACTTATTAAAGAAATTGTCACGATACACCCTCACAATTATCTCCATAGAGATCCATCGAGCTCGTCTTCGAGCTGCAGAAGATGAGAGTAGAGGTGTCAAACGAGACATGTCGGGCTGGTATGACCCATTTTTTTCAGGCCTGACTGTGTCTTTGTGCTGGGCCAGACACGGCATGGTTACTGCATTGTGTCGTGCCTGGCACGACATGGTTTTGTGGAGTTTAGCCTGATATGGGCCCGCAGCACAATCCGCTGGGTTCGGCCCGGTCGGGCCGAACTCTAAATTTAAAAAAAAAAATTAGGATTTGGGCGTGCCTGAAACCCTAATTTTTATTTAAAATTAGGGTTTTGACGCTCCCATAATCCTAAGTTTTTTAAAAAATTTGGTTATGGCATGGTGCCGTGCCAACGGGACACGGCATCGTGCCGGACTAGGCCGGCACGATAGTGTCGTGGTCGGTCACGGCAAGAGCTCGGGCACGGAAAATTTCCCTGATGGTCTGACTGAATCGTGCCGTGCCTCGTGCCATCCCCGGGCATTATAGGATAAACGTAATAGAGTGCCTTAATTTTTATTTTTATTTTAATTCAGTGACATTTTTAAAAATTGAAAAAGATAAGTTTAAAATCTTAAATTTATCTAGGGGAGAACCCCAAAATATAATTCCCTCTTTAAAAAATGTCAAAAACTATTTTTTACTTTAATATGATCATGCTATGTAACATTATTAAAATAGTGAGGTCGCTTTTTTATTAATTCGGGTATGTTTTCCCGGCGAACGGAGAATCAAAATTTCGACCATAAAAATGGTGAAATCGCATAATTTTCATGCTGAAACAAACTGAAATTCTGCACAGTTCTTCTTCGATCCCTCGTTAACATCCGCTAACCTGTACTTTGCTATTTCGGTATGTTTATCAATAAATTTTAAATTTTAATTTTGTGCTGGTATTTTTCCCAATGAACATCGTTAATTTGAATTGCTACCCGGAATATACATACACTTATCTATAAATCTTCAATTTGGTGCATCGCCTTCAATTTGATGCTGTGAAAAATCTTTAAATTTGTACCTACACACACACTATATATATATATATATAGTGTGTGTGTCTGTGTGTGTTTCTACACACACACACACACACACACACACACACACACACACACACACACACTAATTGTGTGGGATATATGTATCTATATGAGTTTGTGACAGTCAGGTATGGTTTTTTCTCATCTCTAAAAATAGATTTTTACAATTTACGATACAAATCATTTTGTATTGTCAAAAATATCTATTTCTGGATGGGTTTGTGGAAATAAGTTTAGTTAGTCAGTTTTTTTAATTGTTTTTTATTTAATAAATATTTCATTATAAAAAAAATTGGTTAGGAATTGATATGTGTTTATTTGAGATGTATATGTTAATGTTAAAATGTTGCAATTAAATTTAAAATAAAATTATATTAAAATATTTAAATATTTGTATTTATTTATCCATTTGTTTTGATGCAAGCAATGTTAAAATATTATAATTAAAATTGAAATAAAATAAATATTTAAAATATTAAAATATTTGTATTTATTTGTTTATTAGTTGAAATGTGTACAATGTTAAAATTTTATAATTAAATTGCATAATAAAAATAAAAATTTAAATATTAAAATAATTTTCTTTTATAAAATTTAAAATATCCATTTGTTGCAATTCAAATTTAATGAAAATCAAGATTCAAAATGTTAAAAAATTTATATTTAGCAATCTATTTGTTGTAATGTGTATAATATTAAAATGTTATAATCTAAATATAAATAAAATTAAGATTTATAATGTTAAAATAATTTTATTTATTTTTTTGTTTTGTGGATATTGTTCAAATGTTAAAATTTAGATTTAAATTAGTTTCATTTAAAATTATATTTGTCTATTTTTTGTATTTTATTTATGTATTTATAATTATTTTTATATAATTAAATTTAATCATAATTTTTAATATATATAATTAATTTCTAGTAAATTAATAAATTTCATAAATATTTTTTTAATCCAATGAAAAGGTAAGATATGATATTTATTTGACTTTTAAATTTTCACTGGAAATTAGGAAAATTCAAAGATAAATTATTGAAATCATATTCAAGGGTAAAATTGTATTTTTGATTTAATTCATCCTTTAGGGGTATTAATTTATAAGCTCATTCTTTTAAGTAATTATTAATCATTATTAATCTATTTTTATTAATTTTCTCTTTAATTTTAGTAGCATTAATAAATGAGATATGTGTTTTGGTGCACTAATATAAAATAATTTTAAATAGATTTTTATTCAATATTAAAAAAAACTGCATCTAAAATAAACACTATTAATTTTTGGCGTATTAAAACGTATCAACATGATTTTGTCCTTGCATGTTTTTAAATAAATGAAATCTAAAACAATAATTTTTGAATTTAAAAATTACTTGTTAATTTGAAAATCAGCTTACCAACAAATATGAACTACATTTCATATTGAAAAGTAGTTTTTGAATTTTTTTGTTTTTTAAAATCAAAACTTATATATATACATATATATATTTGTATATTTTTTTATATTTTTTTATATCTATATATATATACTCATATATAATAAACTTATATATATATATATATATATATCCATATAGCAATATATATAAAAGTGTATACATATATATAGACTTATATATAAATGTATGTATATATATACACACATGCTTATATATATACATTAGGTGTATATATGTAGGTATATATATAGATTTGTAGATTTATTTGTATATATAATTATAAATGTTTAATTATATTCATAGCCATATTTGTTTATGTATATGTGTATATTTATATACATAAAGAGTTATATATATATATATATATATTTATATGCATATATATATATATACATTTAAATATATACATATATACATTGATATAGTAGTTTTTATATATGTTATGTATGTATACATATATGTATACATATATATGTATACATATACATATATATATATATATATATATATATATCTTTTTTTTGTATGTGTGTATATATATATATGTACACACACACACACACATATATATTTACCTATTAATAATGTGTGTATATATATATATATATATATATATCTTTTTTTGTATATATGTACACACACACACATATAATTAAAAATTAATATATACATACATATATATATACACATGTATATGCTTATATTTATAAATCTGTATATATACCTATATATATACCTACATGTTTATATATCCATTTATATATATGCACACCTATATATATACATATATATATGTTTAAATGTGTATTTATATATAAACATGTATATATATATATATTGTTGTGTGTATAAGTATATATATATATGTGTATAAACTTTGATATATATGCTATATGAATTTAGGTATATATATATATAAATAAAAGTTTTTTTATATAAGTGATTATAATAATATAACTATAAATAAATAAATAAATGTAAGTTTTGATTTAAAAAAATGAAAATATTTTTGGAAAATCACTATTTGATGAAAAAAACAATTTTTTTTTGAAAATTACTTTTTGTTTGAAAATTAGTTTTCTATTTTTTGGTAAACAGTAAATTGCTTTTCAAATTGAAAATTAGTTTTATATGAAAATAGGTTATATATATCACTATGAAAAAAAAAAACACACACACACACACATAACTATAAGTAAATCATTGTTTTAGATATATTTTTTCAAACTTGTGGGTTTTGAATTTGAAACAAATTTTTAAGGCAAATTCTTTGTTATATATATATATTTTAAAACTTGCGAGATAAAATCAGGTTGCTGGTTGATGCATTTCAATGCATCAAAAATTAATAATCTTTGATTTTTTTGTATTACGTTAAATTTGAGAAAATATATATTTTTTATTATTTTATTTTTTATGCATTAAACACAAATTTTTCTTCAATAAATATGCCTTGAGGTGAGTAATTATAAAAGTGATAACAAAAAATCAAAAATCATGATTAATTAAACTTCTAGGAAGCACATCACATGACATAATAGCGAAGAGATTTAATTAAAAAAAAAGGAAGTATAAAAGAAAGAAGCAAAAAAAGAAAGGAAGTGGAAGGGGCACATGCTTTTGAATGAAGTGAGGAAAGGAGAAAAGTTTCAAATTCTTCTAATTCTTATATTTTTTGAAAAATCAAAGAATTAACATAATTTTTTTTTCAATAAAGTCATTCCTTTAAAAGTTAATTTCAAGCAAACTATATTTTTTTTTTACTTTTTTATTTTCTTTTACTGTAATGTCCGTGCAATAATGTGTTGTGTATGAGCTTGAAGTATAGAAGGAATTAACGGGTGATTGAATTTTTTATTTACTATAATATGTAGAAGAGCACCATAATTAATTTTATCGGATCTTAGAAAAATATACAATAATATTTTGAGAGTTATGGATTTAATTATAAATTATTATTTATATTTAATTAAACATTGAAGTCATAAATTTTTATGGACCAAATGAAATTTAAAAATATATGTAGTTAAAATGTTTTTCAGACTAACAAAAAATTGTGTTTGAGCAATTATTGAAAAAGTAAAATATAAATTTTTGATTAGAACAAATGTATCAGAATAAGTAAAAAAAAAATTGGAATAAATTAAAATTTAATTTTTAGTGAATTTAAAAAATTAAATTTATTGAAATATGTAAAAAATATAATTACGCTATATTTAAAAAAATAAATTTTATTAGAAATGAATAATTTTTGTCAAAATAGAAAAATATATTTATTTAGTCTCAAAAATTCATTATTGGCAGATTTGAATGTTTTTTGTGTATGTGTATATTTAAACACAAAAATTAATCCTACAATGATTATGTAAATTCAAATTATCGCTCTCATTTTTAACCTATTGGTACAAGTGTGCATGAACTTTTTTCCAACTTTTTTTATAAATAGAAATAGACAAATATATTAAATCAACAGCAAAAAAAATTCATATTATATATAAATTAATATAAAGTATAATTTTTTTTCTCTTATACTCATTTTTGAATTCATCTTTATTACTTGTGATTTTAATTGAATGTGATTTATTTTTAAAATTTATAATTTTTATAAAAATTATAAATTATATTTATAATTTTTATAAGTTTCATAATTTCTAATTAAAATTATAAAAAATTCATAATTTTTAATTTAATTTAAATTATAAATTATAAATTATAAAATTTAACTGAATGAAAATTATAAAAATTTATAATTTTTATAATTTCATTTTTTTTTATTAAATAGATAATAATCATTCACTACATACAACAAATTTTCATTAAATTGTCTTGCAATCTATTTATTCTCTTGTCATGGATGGTGGCCAAATCCAAATCTAAATCTATCATTAGATTATATAGATAATAATTAAATATGTATATTATTATCAAAAAATGTCTGTTCTATTTCATATATATATATATATATATATATATATATATATATATATTCTATGATCTGATTTTGTGAGTTGTTTATATACAAAATCTGATGTATGATTCTGTGATCTAGAGGTCTCAAATCTCAATTGGGCTGTGTCAGCCTGGCACGACAACATGGGGGGCAGGCCCGGCTCATCCTGAAACTGAAAGCTTGCCTTCCTCAGTTGGGCATGCTGAGTTGCATTGGGGTGTGCCAGGTTTGGCCAGTCATTGCTTGTGCTCCCTCACCCTGGCTGGCTTGCTGGTTGCTGTCTTTGGACTTTCCCACTGGCCAGTCATCCAGCGCCTAGTGCCTAGTGCAGTTCAGTGGCCATTGCCTAGGGTCACTTGCCAAGTCAGGCCAACCCATCAGCCAATGCTTAGTGGCCACTACTCGTGGCACTGGCTGTAAATAATTAAATGTCACATAAACAATAACATGTCAGTCTAGTTCTCTAATATTCATGATTTGTCTATATGATTCAAATCTTCACATCTTAAGCTCGTAGTCATAGCTTGATCATTTTATAACTTTATTTCAAATCATCTTATAAGATAATGAATGTCATGGTAAAACCTAATCTATCGACATTTAACTTTTGACTAAATATAATTATTTTATGAACAATTAGAGTAACCAGCTAATTATCTATAAATCACACAAAAATTATCATAATGGTAATTGAATATTTGTTCAACATCTCATCTAATTTGATATAACCTCACATGACCCAGTAATTAGGCCCAGGCCTAGAGGCATTGTATCATCTCACATCAATGTCAAGCTAACTTTTGAGATTTGAGGCCTGCAAAAAATACCATCTCAAAACTGCCTCTTTTTTTTTTTTTTTTTTTTTTTTTTGTGTAGCCAAGTTGCACAGAAAAAAAGTAGCTAATATATTTGTGTATAAACTAGAAACTAGAGTTCTTACACTATGACCAAATTTTATGACATTCTCAAGAATTTTAACTTTGCTAGTATTTTTATTCAGCACAAGCCATCGTGCTGAGCTGTGTTGCACGGAACGGCTAGGGAGTGCCGTGTCCATGTGTCGGACACGTGGACACGGCGACACGCGTCGGATATGTGTCCGACCCGCCACGTGGCGTATCGGACAAAAATCCGTATACGATACGCCACGTGGCGTATCGGATACGCGTCAGAGACGTATCCGACGAGTTTTTCGGAAACAATTGTTTACCTCCAGACGCGTCGTTTACCTACCGACGCGTCGTTAGAGGGTTTCGGGAGGGGGTTTCGGGAGGGGGGAAAAAGTTCTGGACGGGGGAGGGGGGAGGGGAGAGAGGGTGTTAGAGGTTTAATTTTTTTTAAAATTAATTTAAAAAACAGAATTTTAAATTATTTTAAAATATTGTATTTTAAATTATCTTAAAATACTGTATTTTAAATTATTTTAAAATACTATATTTAAAATATATGTTAGAGAGAGTTAGAAGCTGTAACGGGAGGGGGCAGGGGTTAGAGGGCTTAAATATATATTTTTTATATTTTAATTATTATTGTTTGTTTAATATATATACAAAATATAATAAACAAATAATTTATTTTAATTTTATTTAAGCCCTCTAAATTTTTATTTATCAAAATATCTTAGCATTTTTTTTATTTATCTAAATTTCTGTTAATGGATAATATTTATATTTAATTTTTTTTTTCATGCCGTGTCCTAGCCGTATCCGTATCCTAGTTTTTTGAAATTTGTCGTGTCCCCGTATCCTGCCGTGTCGTATCCCCGTGTCCGTATCCGTGTCCGTGCAACATAGGTGCAGAGCACCACAAAATAATAATATTATATTAAATATTCATAGTTGACATGGTGCACACTCACTGTGATGCAAGACAATCGGTGCTTATTTTTTTTAGCACGAGTGATTATTTTTTTCCGCATAGTGAGTGCTCGTTACATAAGCCATAAACTCACATGGATAATTTTTCAACTAATAGATATTGATTACAAAGAAAAAAACACCAGATAAATTAATAAAGATAGTTGATGTGATATTAATAAAATATAGATATTTAAGGAAACAACATGGACAAATAACATAAATTACACGAGCTATGACACCAACATTGAATTCTAATTTATGAAAAGATCAACTAGAAAAAAAAAAGTCATCTAGGGCTATAACACCATTGTGAGAAATCAAGCTTGGCTGGCCATGTGAAAATTAAATACCTAAGAAGATAAAAAGAAGAAGAATGTCACAAATTTAAAAGAAAATCAAAAATTTAATATAATTCATGGTTCAAGTATTTGCTTTTATAGCTTAGACATGATTGTCTCCACTGTGCAAGTGGAGTACTTGAAATTCCTAAAGACTAGGTCTCTAGGAGACTAATCACCCAAGAGACTAGGTCTTCAAAGACCAAATCTTTATTTAACAAATAGCATTATATGTATATATTTTGTTATTTAACATATTCTCTCAAATTCATGATGTAGTTGTTATAAGCATAGAGGTGTCAAATGGGCCGGGTAGCCTGTGTCCGGCCCGAAGCCCTACATGTTTCAGCTGTGCCTGGCCTCTCACGACATAGTATAGGATAGTGCAGTGCCCATGCCGGGCCTGCCCTCTAGTTAACCATGTCGTGCTAGACACTGCATTGTGCTGTAGCGTGTCGTACCTGGCACGACACGTGAGCCCGGATAGGTCTCAGTATGGTACGACCTATCTGACACCTCTATATAAGCATAAAGAGTTTGTCAACTTGAAAACGTAAATCAAAAGTAAAATGCAACTTGGTAAATAAATATATAAGCTACAAGGAAGAAGAAATAATAGGCAAAATGATGGTGTCATGCTTTAGATGATGAAATGCAAGGTGATGATTAATTTCAATATGTTTGGCTTGTTAATGAATGATTTAATTTTGAGCAAATTTAATTACTTTTCTTGTCACATTACATAGGAGTGAGAAGAGAAAGAAATACTCCATATTTGTAAGTAAACAATATAATCACATAATTTCTTTGGTAGTAGATGCCACAGCACTATACTCTTTTTCAGTTGAGATAGAGAAATATAAGATTATTTCATATTCTGAAAGATTGTACTCCAAAAATACCTTAAAATACAAAAAATAACTGCCTAATAAATCGTAATTGAGAAAGTAATAAACTCACTAGCAACATGAACAACTCAAATAATACTAGGATGAGTAATGATAAGATATATCAAGCTCCCAATAATAGTATGATATAATATAAGATCTAATAAATATATCAAACAGTTTTATTATTAGTAAGTTTAATTTGCTCAAGATTATGTGTAACATTTTTTGACTGATAAAGAATATAACCTTTAGGTAAGTAGGCTACCTCTTTACCTCAACAATATATTATATGATCTGAATCCTTCATTTCAAATTGTTTAGCTATTTATTTTTTCAAAATTGAAATACTTTCAATATCATTACTAGTAATAATCTTGCCACCGACATATAGAAAAATGCTGATATGATTTGTATTTGTACACTTAAGATAGAGAATAGGATCATGACTATTAAAAACAAAATTAAAGAGAAGAGTTCACAATGGAAAAAATCTCAAACTTAGCACTAGGTACTTGTTCGAGACTATATAATACCTTATTTTGCTTATAAACATAGCTAGAAGCATGAGAAACTCTAAGATGAGAATCTATATAAATATTTTCTTGGAGATCTTCATTCAAGAAGATATTTTTAATATCAAGTTGAGAAATACACCACAGTCAAACTGAAGTTACTCCAATAAGAGTGAATAGTAGTTATCTTTGCAAAATGAGCAAATATTTTTTTTAACCCATACGATATTATTTTGAATATTTTTTTTGCAATCAACTTTGTTCTAGAGTATTCAATATATTTATTAGAATTAGTCTTAATCTTATTCACTTGGTAATAATTATTAATTCTTAGTAGGAGGTTGAGAAATTAGATCCCAAGTATCTGTCTTATGCGAAGCAGAAAGTTTCTCATACATAGTTTTTTGTAAATGTGAATCAAGAATGACCTTTTTATAATAGAATACTCGAAGAAACAATGAATAGAAGCTAAAAAAAAATGTAAGATAATAAATATCAAGAATAAACAAAATCTGTTACTTGGTGAATTTACTAATGATTGTGAATTGGTGCAGAGGTGAATCTACAATCTCAGATGAAGCTTGAGATACTATAGGTGAAGGGGAAACTTGATGTTATAGGGACTAGAGTGTTAATACCTACAATATTATCAGAACAAACACTACAAGTAGACATGCTATCAAAATTTTTATAAAAGGATTAATACGAATAAGATCATATCTAGTCAAGTTATGAGTGATATATAGAATAAAAAAAAATATGTTCAAGAAAAACAACAGAACATGATGAGACACATAAAATTTTGTAAAATTGGATCAAAATATTAATACCCCTTTTTAAGCTTCACCATAGCCAAAGAAGATACAAATAATAGATTATGGAGATGATTTGTTAATGTTCAACATGATAAAAAATAAAACAAGTGCATTTAAAAAGTTTAAAGAATGAATAATTTGGGGTGTACTCATATAATTTTTCGAAAGGAGAATTACTTGAAACACGAGAGGAAAGATTTCTATAAATCAAAGTGATAGCAATAAGAACATCACCCCAAAGCCCCTCAGGAATAGAAAATGACAATAAAAAAAATCGAGCAGTTTAAATAATATGTTTATATTTTTCATTCATATAACACCCTAAATTTTTGATAATAGTAAAATGTTGAGTTTTTATAAGAGTATGAAAATTCTTTTATATGTCAGAATTCAAAATGATATTTTACCAAATAAACTAAAAAATAGTGAGTGTGATCTTCAATAAAAGAGACATAACACTGATATTATTCTTTTGTGTGAATAGGAGGTCTCCAGATATCAGAATGAATTAAATCAATGGAAGATGAAAAAATAAAAGTAATTCTATTAAATGTAAAGATGAAAATTTTGCCAATTTATATTAATTATATTCAAAAATTCTCAGATTAACTTTTCCAAATCTCATGGGGGTGTCAAAAATTTTAAACGAGATGATGAAACATGATCAAAATGAGAATGTTATAAATAAAAATTAGGACTCAAACGAAAAGATGATAAATCAATATTAGCACCAGCAAAAATTGCAAATACTTTTAATTCATTCGGAACATATAATTCTTCCATCTTGTGATCTATCTAAATAAGCTTATGAGATTGCAAATTCTGCACATAATAATAACAAGAAGAAAATATGATTAAATTACAAAAATAACACAATCGACCAATTGAAATAAGATTTAATTTAAGTTTAGGAATATAATAAACATTATAAAGGAATATATTTAGAGTAACAATACAACTAACATCTGTTGAAGGCATAAGAGTGTCATTAGTAGTCATAATATGAATAGAAGATGGAGACATAAAACCAAGATAACTAAATAAGAAGAATTTAGAGAACTACACTAATTGTTGCTTCTCTGTATGAGCAATATAGGCATGACATACCTTCAATTCTTATAATTTTTTTAGAGTTAATTGATCTTAAAGATTTGTTAAGAGGAATAAAATTGCTGAACACATATTGTTATTTGCTGAAGAGCACGTAAGTAGATTTCTAATTAATATTATTTTGCAAAATTTGATAGAGTATATAACATTTGCAGATGATTCCATACCTCATTTTTTATCTCATTTTTTGCTAGCTTTAAATTTATTGAATGCTCGACATAATTATTAACCTAAGTAATAATTTTTGTATTATTTGCTTTTCTTGTGTCCATCTCAAATGTATAATTTTGATTATTACTTTTAGGTTTATCATCGATCTCAGTAACATATTCTCAATTTTTTCTTTAATAAAATCATTTTTCATATAATTTTAATAGGAATAATTTTTTCAATTCAATATAATACCTACAAATCGAAGTGAATCATCTCTTTCATAAGTCTTAATGAACAAAGAAAATAAATAAGATCAAACGAAAATATTAGATTATAAGAAAACCCTCTGATACCATTTGAAAATTACACATATAAGAAGATGAAAAGAAAAATAATTTTATAAATTAATAGTAGATTATAATTTTTTATATAATTTATGATTCAAGTGGAGTAATTAAAACAACATATTAGATTATAAGAAAATCTTTCATTTTACAAGCAGAGTAATTCAAATTTCTAAAGATTGTCTTTAGAGGATAAATTCCCCTAATGATTTTATATATATATATATATATATATATATATATATATATATATATATATATATATATAATATAAGAGGCACCACCTCATTAATCATCCTTCCCCACCAGTCACTATAGTTTCGGCCTGGCAGGGTGAATGCCCATTATTGAATTTGAAAAATTTGAAAATATAAACAAGTAAAACATACTATTCTTCATTGCCTTGTCAAAAAAAATTGAAAATGAAAAATAAGTAAAGTTATAATAATCACATGAATTGTACCTTGATAATCAAAGTTGCCTTGATCATTTACATTCATGTTTTAATTTTGACCGCTTCCTCTTTTAGGATGTATTTAGCATACATGGAACTCATATAGCACGGTGTTAGAAGAAAGAATCCAATGGTGCTAAGCCTTCTTTGATAGTGGCCCACACATCAACCATGCTCATTGAATTTATGGATGTATCTTGATACTACTATGTATTTTACCTATGCATTATAACATACTACTTCTCAAAAATTAGCTACCTTGTACTTCCAAACTAGTTATAAAAATAACACAAGGAACATTGTTAACAAACAAAATTATAAGTTTTCGAAAAGCAAAAAGAAACTAATCAATCATAACAATTTTTTTGACCTAATAAGTATGTTAACCTATTTATTCATTTGATTTCCGTATGTGTCAATGACTATGTTGGGAGCAAGCCTACATTTTGGTGCAATGAGCAACTTTATCCATCTTGATTGTGATTGATTTTAATTTTTGAACTCACACACCTACAATCTCATTAGCTTCAAGATAAGATCTTATTAATCTGTTGCAAAGCTTCATTCCTTAACACATGGCATGAGGTGCATAAGCTTGTAAAAGATAAAATACAAGAAAATAGAATCATAATATGGTAGTTTGAATGGTGAGATGCTTAAGTCACAACATCATTGTTACGAATTCGTTGTGCCCTAGCTACACGCTACTATTGGGTTGGTGGAAATTTATCTTTTTTGAGACTCATGTGGTTTATTCAGGGCCTATTGTAGATCATGGCGTTTACCTAATTTATAAAAGAAAAACCTAAATTTCATCATCATTTTTAATTTTTTTTTATCTTTTACACATCCCCTCAATATGAAGTGGAGATTGCGAACATTCAAATTGAATTGCATATTTTTACATCTTGATTGACAATAATTATTTTGTTAATAAATCAACTAATTGATTCCTGCTTGAAATGAAGTGTACCAAGATTAATTTTTGTGCCACTTAATCTTTAGCAAACCGAAAGTCAATTTTAGTTTACTTTTGCATGCGCATGAAATAAACGATTGGAAGAAAAATATGCATCATCAATTTTTTTTTGACACCAAGAAACTAGTGGTGCAAAGGAATCCCAAGTTTGAATAGGATGTACTTTATTGAGTTGTCTGAGTGCTAGTAGTGAATCAAAAGAAGTCATTATCGAGATGGCCATGATGATGGATCTTCCCTTTTAAATTCTTTTGGATTTTCAGTGTAAAATTTATGTATACATAAAAAATTCTTTAGGATTTTCGGAACAAGAACATGTTAAAATAGAGTGAAACAAATTTTAGCTCCATGATAAGTGATGGATGCTGGATTATTATTGGTGAAGTCACCATGATTGCCTCTCTCCCATTCGTGATACCTTAGTAGCCTCTATCTGTAGTGAGCTATTATTATTTTTGAGCAACATTTGTGGATGCATTAGAGGTGTCAAACGGGCCGGCACGGCCCATTTTTTTGAGCAAGAGCGTGCCTACGTGTCGGGCCAGGCCCGACATGGTTACTGTACTGTGCCGTTCCTGGCTCGGCATGGTTTAAAATAATTGGGCCCGGCACGGCCCGCTCGGGCTGGCCTATCAGTATGGTTCGGGATTTGGGGGACCGCGGGTTGGGTCGAATCAGACCCGACCCGCGGCCTTTTTTGCGGGAGGGGCCATCGCGGGGTCGGGCTCAAGGGACACCCGTGCCGGCGTGCCGTGCCATGGGCCGAGCCGTGCCGGGTCAGGCACGCACGGCACGGCTCGTGCTGGGCCCGGGCACGGAATTTTTCCGTGCCGGGCCGGCCCGGCTGACATCTCTAGGATGCATGTTGATATTGAGAGATGTGAGCATCCACTGTAAATAGGAGATGATAGATTTTATCAATTGAGACATTGTCAGGTCTCGCAGAGATGGAATCCATAGAGTGATCATATTTTGGCCGAGGCCTACTACTCACTAGCTTATATTTTAATTTTCCCTGCTACAATTATCTAGCATTGCATTTTTTATTGTCACATTTTTTGCAATCAAAATATGTTGAAAACAACCTTGAAAAAAAGTGCATGGTATTACATATGATAATTTGTCGATAATTTTTGTACTAAAAAGTAAAAATCAAATCTTTAACCCGTCCCTAACTTTATATGTAATATTTTAGGATCTTGGTTGTTCGAGCACAACAATCTATTATTAGTAATATTTGAAACATGCTAATTTAATTGAAGGTTTTCTTTTTGTTCATCTTCCCTTTGACAAATATATGTATTCCTCGCGTTGTATAATGCGGCCATGTTTTACTTGAATTTTAATTTTTATAATTCTCATTTTTTATGTATCCAAAGCATCAACTCAGTCCATTTTTCTCTGATCAAAGTGGATTGGAAAACTATTTCTTTTTTTAATTTTTATAATTTGACAAATATTTCTTTTTTTCTCTGATCGCGGAGGCCAGATTCCGACCTCAATCCATCGATTCCCGTGTCTCCACAATCATCCGACCCTCTTCCAACTTCTTTCCAAGGTAAATTTCCTTTTTTTTTTTTTTGTATTTTGCATGACCTACAATAATATTTCTATTTTCTTCTTCTTCTTCTTCTTCAAAAGATTATCATTTTTAGTACTTTCAGGAGCCTCCTACCAGAGTCTCAAGGGATTTTCATAGTATATTTATACAACCCAATAAGGTAAGAAGATTTGATTTTCACATGAAGTATGTAGACATTTCAGGTTTTCTGAACATATCTATCATCAGCATGAGAATAGTTGAAAAATATAATATTTATAAAATTTTCTCTGTAAAAAAGTGCTTAGGGGTAATTCGTGGATTATATAAATATAGAAAAAATGTATATTTTTGTAAAATTTTCTCTGTGAAAATCTGAACGCATCATCATCAATCAAGTTTTATCTCAATTAGTTGGGATCAGCTGAGAGCATACATGGGAAAAATTACTATAAATATAGCGAAATG
Source organism: Sapria himalayana (assembly GCA_029783825.1). Taxonomy (NCBI): domain Eukaryota; kingdom Viridiplantae; phylum Streptophyta; class Magnoliopsida; order Malpighiales; family Rafflesiaceae; genus Sapria; species Sapria himalayana. The sequence goes on along the minus strand of JAREIK010008629.1, from coordinate 1,625,267 downwards.
GAATTCGTGTATCGGGCGCAGCTAACATCGGAAAATTAGATCTGATGAATGTGTTCTCCCGAATAAAAGTATTAGTTTGGTTTCCTGGGCTATATGGTCTTTTCACCAACTTTTGCATGCGCACGATGTTGCTAACTGCTATTCAATCAGAATGCTGCAATCTTGCAGAAGACAGTGTTTTCCTTTTCTCATGTCTGTCTCTCTGATGCGAATGACATGAAGCTCATGACAGAGGCTATGGACAGAGTGAAGGGCGATGCGATTTCCAAATCTTCATCAATGAGCTCTCTGCCGCTCATTCTGGATATCGACGACTTTAAGGTGCTGCTAAATGTTTGTTTTTTCAATAGCCACTGCCCGCAACTCAGAATGAACAGTGAATTGTCGACCTGAATGTGCAGGGCGAGTTCTCATTTGATGCGTTGTTTGGGGACTTGGTCGGCGACATCCTCCCCGCTTTTAGAGATGACGAAGCAGAGTTGGCTGGACATGGCACTGCTGGCGCGAATGATGCTCTGTCAGATGGGCACGCGAGAGCCCCGTCTGACCCAGCCGGAGCCGTGCAGGGTCAATCTCTCCCTCTGTTTCCCGAAGTAGACGCCCTCTTGTCTCTGTTCAAGGATTCGAGCAGGGAGTTGGTTGATCTGCGGAGGCAGGTAGGCCTCTCGGAGTGCTAATAATGTGTGGTGGTGCTTGTGACTTGATCCACAGAGTTGTTTTCTGCTGTTTGTTTTTTGGCTTGAAGATTGATGGCAAGCTCCACAGCTTAAAGAAAGAGGTTTTTCTCCAGGATTCGACTCATAGAAAGACACTCGCAGAGGCTAGTTCTAGAGCTAACTTATTTTTATGATTCTAATTGAGCAGACAATGCAAGTTGCATATAAATAGGCCAAAATACACCTGGAACTCCCTTGCAGCTAGCTCTACGAGGATTCTTTGAGCTGGTGGTAAAGAGGAAGCCATTCATAATGATGATATCTGTGCAAATGAGATTCTAGATGTCTAATTTAATTTATACAAAATTTTAATTTATTTATTAAATTGAATTTATCATTCTCTTAGCTTTGAATAATTATAAATAATTATAATTGTTGAACTATGTCCTTTTATGTCAATAAACATGTCGAGTATAGTTATAAATAATTATATATAATTATATATAATTATAAATAATTATAATTATAATTATAAATAATTATAATTCAGTAATATTATTTTGTATTTTGTGTACGCAATTGAGTAATTGTATCTGTTGGATTCCTAATGACCATTTTTTGATATTATTCAGTAATATTATTTACGGTATTATCATCATCAATAAAAAATATAAATTATTATACATATTAGAAAACAAAAACTTTGGAATTCGTTTTAGCATTGCAACCCTAATTGTAATTATTGTAGTTTATAGTTAATAACATTTTTTTAATATTTTTTTTATTTTTTAATATGAATAAGATTACCTAGTCTATAAGCTGCCTCAATTCGTATGACCTATCATATGAGGGTATATCATGGTACACATTTATTATTGAGTTTGCACTCATAGTTGCAATGAAATTTTCAAAGTTTAGAAGCTGTATGAGATACTACTAAATTTACTTAAGTTAATTCTTTTATGATCATGCTCACAAATAATGTTACATTGATACTTTCTCATGCGTACTATATTTTTTGTTTCTTGGGTGTCACTGGATTAGATGTGTTTACATCTCATGTACAATCTATCTCATCATCTTATCTATGACTATTGAGTAGTAGATTTAGGAGCTAAATATCCCTGCTATTGATAATCATGCTATTTTTATTTCTTTTGTAGAGTCTAGAATGTCCAATTACATTTGGATTAGACTTTAGAGGTTATGATTATATTAATGTTGATTAATTTCTTTTGACATTTGTTTTATATTTATCAAAATTTAGTTATAATTTAATTTATATTAGTTATTTTATAAAATAATGAAGTTATAATATTATTTTCTTTTCTTTTAGTATTTTTTATGTTCGATTGTATGACTAGACAATTGGCTTTTTTTGGGGAATGAGCGAGAAATTATATATGTACTTCTTGGCTTATTGGGGCCCCCTAGATGTCTGTTTATCATATATCAACTAGTGATTCACTATCGATTAGAATATTCTTTATTGGATAAGTTGATTCTAGAACTGTTATAAGAGTAATGTTTATAGATTGTTAGGTGTATTAATTAGGAAAACTTACATGAGTTTTTTAATCGATATGTCAGGAGGGTATTAGTAAGAATAATATTTTAACTGATTTATTCAGATGTTTGGATATCATGCTAGATGAGAATATATGATGGCTTAATATATTTTATTATATTTATTAATGATTATATTTGATTTATATTGTTATAATTATTTAAGAAATTTTATCAAGTTTTTCTTTGTATATTTTTTTGAAAAAAATAAAAATTTAGTTTGAATATTATATTATGATATTGAGAAGTAATAATGTATTTTAATATATTTCTATCAGTTTTATTATATTTTCAAGGAGCATGATATGATTTACTAGATATTTATATTAGTACTACTACACAAAATAAGATAACATAGAGGAAGTATTAGTACTTGGTTGATATAACTATGATACTGTTACTTTATATGAGCATGCTTAGATATTTTTGGAGATAAATAATGTTGAATTTTATCTTGTAGTCTGTTAGTTCATATCTTATACCAGCTTGTATACATATGTAAGGCATAAGAGAATCTTTAAATTATAACTAAAAATTTTTGAGTGTATTTATTTTGTTTAGAATTTCTTTTTAGGCAAAGGGGTGTAATAGATCATTCATCAAGTTTGTTTTTATTGAATATTATAGTATTTATTAGAGATCTAAGTGTTATTTACCAAAGATTAGGATGATTATTATACGTGTTAATACCATATTCTTCGTGGATATTTTTCTTTAAGAACTCGATCCAAGAGGACGTACCTTTAGATACTATAATACTAAACTCATTTTCTTGTTTAGTAGTTATTCCTCATCGAGGAGTAATGGTTGACCTAGTGCATATGTCTACATGATATTAGTAAGATTAATTTTGAAGAGAATAGTGACATCTCTAGGGCCATATGCTTAGGAGAGGAGCCTAGTGTAAGTATCCCATTGGTCTTAAAGTGTGAGTTTCCTTTTGAGAGGGCGGTGAGAGTTTTAAGACTTGATAATTTTAATTTAAATATATATACTATACAGATAAATTCATCATTCATTACAAATGAATTTTATGTTGTATCAATTTTTTATTATTTGAGTATTTTATTATTTTTATTTTGGTATCATATATTTAATTTTTTATTCTTATTTGATTATTATAGAATTCTGAACATTCTTTTTGAGGTAATTAGTCATCCAATATGGCGATTAGATATGTTGAAATAATTGATTATAATTATTTTTAAGCACACATGAGATCTCGTTCCTAAAATAGTAGATAAGTCAGTAGTAGGTTGTAGATGAGTATATATGTCAAAAATGAGGCACAAGGGAAAGGTAGATTGATTCAAGACTAGATTAATAGCAATAGGTCATATATAGATTTATGACAATGGTTACCGAGACACATTCTTTCATGTTGTTAAAATGGTCATTGAGGCGCATCATTTATCTCAATATCACATTCTTTCATGTTAAAATGATTCAAGACTTGATTTATTGTTCATGAAAGCATAATATGACGGGTACATTATAAAAGGTATTTCTTAAAATAGTTTTTTGGAGCATAGTTTAATAGATTTTTTTGATCTCGTATTATATAGAGGTTAAAAACGGGCCGGCCCGTTTTTAACAGGCACGATCGTGCTACCGTGTCGTTCCCGGCACGGCACGGTTTAAATATAGGCGGGCCCGGAACTGCCCGTAGGCACGGCAGGCCGTGCTGTGCTCGTGCCCGGCCCGGCCCGGCCCGGCCATACAGGCCAGGGCAGAGGCTGACCCGAGCGGCCGAGCCCGAGTTCTGACTCACGCCCACGGGTGTGGCATGCCCGCGTGAAACCTAACCGGCACGGGAGAAACCATGTCCCGGCACGGCTCGTGCATGACCCAGGTACGGCACGGGCCCGGGCACGGTTAAAAAACGTGCCGGGCCGGCCCAAGCACGGCCGAACCGTGCCATGCCTCGTGCCGGGTCAGGCCGGCCCGGCCCGTTTGACACCTCTAGTATTATATTTGGTCTTAGGAGATATATATTAGACTATTTGTATTTCTTCTAACATAGATTAGAAGATGAATATGTGATATTGTATGTCATTTATATTTTTGATTATAAGTGATGATCAGTTAAATATTTTTTAACTATAATCATTTCTACATATTGAATCTCAAACTAAGGACCTGAGATATATGATGTATTTTCTTTGAATTGTGGTGGATACTTGGGAGATATAATTTTTTTGAAAAGATATTTGTTTGGATATTTTATTTGACATCAATATATCGGGATGTATACCCATTGACTCACCACTTGATCAAGGTGTAAACTTATATACATATGTTAGTTCGTAATTTGACTCCAATAGATATATCATAATCATAAAATTAACTAAAATAACTTATGGTAACTATCTTGGATATTTTTTATAATATTAGTATAATTAATTATTTTCTAGATTCTTTTATACATGTTCATATGAATGTAATGTTTAGAATTATCAAATATGTGAACAAAGTTATAAAATGTTTAGAGATTGTGGATATAATTAGATGGAAGCATATTTAGTTTTTAGTTGAGATTCAATGATTATAGAGTACATATTTATGACATTAACAACTTGTGAACGTTAGTGGACCAATCTTTTCTTAGAGAAATTTTGCTTATTATAAAAAAATATATCACAAATCATCAAAAATATATTGTGATTAATGACTACTTTATTATAGAAAAAATTTATGATGGTTTGACTGCTACAGCTAACATGCCTACTAGTAATGAAATCTTCAAGATCTTCACGAAGTCTCTTAGAGATTCTCGAATTATTTTTTTCTTTTAAGTTGAAGATTTTTGATATGTATGTCTTAGCTTGAAAGTAATTATTGAGTTTTAATTTATTTTTTATTTTATTTATTATTTTATTATTATGGAGCACTAGATTTTTGGGTTTCTTCAAACTATATATATGGTTAATGTTGTATTCAAAATATTTTTTCATTTAAATAAAATTGTACTTTTCATTTTTTTCCCCTTCATTCTCTTTTATTATAGGTGGCAAATATGCCATGCTGAGCCGTCACGACCTAATTTTTGGTGGCTCATGCGGGTTGGATACTAGGGTTATTTCAGAAAAATAGGCACAATCTGATTCATAGGCATGGTTCGTGTCTTGCCCATCACACGCCTAACCCATACATTGTTAACCTCCAGTAGCCTTCGTTTGGATTCCTATGTGGTGGTTTGGACTCCTATGTGGTGCTGTGGCCTGTGGGTAGGGTGTGTACCGTGCAGGTGACAGGTTCTTCCACGTCCATGCATGCTGCATAATATTAATATATTATATATAAATTGTGTTATTTGTTGTGTGTGTGTATGTATCTATATCTACATGTAGTATATTTAGTGTGTGTGCGCGTGTGTGTGTGTATCTATATATATAATGTATATACTTATACACAATGTATATAGAATATTGTGTATATACAATTTGTATATACACTAAGTATACATATATACACTATTTGTACGTATACACACAAATATACTTATACACACAATATTTATAGAATGTATATACAATGTGTATGTGTATATACACTAAGTATATACACAATGTATATACATAGAAATATATAATGTATATGCAGTTATACCTATTATATATAAAATATTTATACACTAAGTATATACATTCACACAGTATATATATATTACAATATATTGTGTATATACATTATATATATGTATGTACCTAGTGTATATGCATATACGTATATATCAACTAGCAAGTGTACTTTAAATTTAAGATTATGAATTAAAAAAAATTTAAAATCATTTAAAAAATTCTTTAATTTAGAATTGAAATAAAAATTAAAATCTGTTAAAAAATATTGTATAAGTATAATTCCTAATAATATAAATGAAAAATATATACTACATAATTTTTCAACATAAAAAAAATAAAAAATATGAAAAATGATAAAACAATAAAAAGGTATAAACTAAAAGAATATGGATTGTCATTTTTCACTTTGATTTGTTTTTATCTTTGCAGCTCCATGTTTTATTGTATAGATTCTCATTCACTTTTAATTGTAATACTTAGATCTTATCTTGAAGATTTATCAATGCATTTTTATTATCCTTTAAAAAAGATATAATTTCAATAATATTTAGTTATAGTCTTGTCCTCATATCTAAAATAATATTCATAGTTATGTAGCAACATAAAAGGAATCTTTAAATGCTATACTAGATATAGATTGAATTACTAGATCATATGTTATTTTAGATAGTATGGAAAATATAAATTTATTTAATTTCTATAACTCAATATGCTTAAGTTCTTAATATCACATTCACAATGAAACAAGTTAAAGTAGTAAGTAGTGTCTACGTATCTTGATAGCTCACTCCTATTTAATAGGCTACCTTGTTGCTTATCTCTGGCTAATTGAATTGAAATAGCATGGTCTCTGAATATGATTTATATCTACATAATCAAAAGCTTGCTAAAATAATCATACTTAATTTTGTAATATTTAAATAAAATTTTTAATTATTTATAAATTTTATTTTTTGATTTTTGTGGTTAATATAATTAATTATTAATTCATTGTATTTTTTACTCTTTTGATTTTGACATTTGGATTTATATATGTAACTCATCGATAAAGAAATAGAGTGAGCAATATATTTTAAAATTTTTATTTACTATCTTAATAGTAATGAGTTTAAAGTGAGTATTTTTTATATTAGTTAGAGATATTATTCATATTATATATTCATCTAAGTGCAATGCATGATGTGAGTGTATGTAGATAAACACAAGTTCATTTGCATTTTTAATGAAGTCCAATATTTTATAGAAAATATAATTTCATTTGTTAATTATAATTTATTATTTTTATTATTAATGAAGTTTGATATGATATGTTGGCAATCAATAAATGAGTTCAATATCATATATGTTGATTTTTAATGGTGTCTGATATGTAATTATAATTTTTTTTGGCCTATTAATTTACATATATTGTAAAATTTTTATAGTTTGTTAGAAGTACTAATATAGTTTATTGCATATTTAATTTGTTCTAATAATGATACTTTTTTTAAGCATGCTTATATTATTAAATAAATTTTGTGACATATATCTCACATAAAAATCATTGCCAATAGATTATTTTTTATTGTTCTTATGAATATATTTATAGCGACTTCATTATTTATAGTATTATTAAATATTAAACTATAAATATTATTTATAGTGGACAATGAAGCTTGTAAAAAAAATATTGTTTTGACTAATTTATATATTAGATGCGAAATTGAGTTTGTCTAGGATTTAATGAATTATATTTTTTAGAGCATCATTCAACATATCTTCTAAAGTTTTCAATTCATTTACTAGTTTTATAATTATAATTTTTTTTTAATATTTATGTTGAGGTGAATTTTTTTTATTACTCTAATAGTTTTATTTTTAACTATATGGTAAAATGATTTTAAATTTGGGATATTTCTTTATATAGTTTAAGTTTTTTAGTTGCATTGGCTGACTTATGACTTAGAGATAAATTAGTATTTTATCTTTTAGATTTATCTATAAGATATTTATTAAATCTGGGATATTTATTAAATTTATCTATAATATTTATTTATTTTAATTTTAATCATTAGTTATTATTTTTTAAATTTTTAAAGAGTTAGGAATTTAAAAAAATTCAATTTCATTTTTAGCATTTAAAATAAAATAAAATTAAATAGTAGAGGTGTACCTTGTAAAGCCATAGGCTCATTATTGGCTACTGTAATTTTGTGGACATGGACCATAATTTTCCATATAAATTATTATAAAATATAAATATTTATGAAAATAATATATTTTAAATATAAAAATGCACATAAGTTTGAATTTAGAGAAAGAAAGAGAGAACTACAACATGAGATAATACGTATGATTGATTTTTATTGATGTAAAAAATATAATATATTATATATCCACATATAATTTTTTAAAATTTAAAAATTATTTTTTAATTTTTTTAAATATTTTGATAATTTAACTTAACAAATATTTTTGTCCATGGATTTTATTTAGGACCATTGGAATTATAATCCAATGGTCAGGCGGGTATCAATGTGTAAAAAAAGTTATATTTAGATGTGTCAGGTGCTTGCACTCACGTGACATGACACTGGCCAAGTCATGTTGTCCCATGGAATGTGGCCAAGCCACAAAGAGCAACATCAATGGCTCAGTAGCTGTTGGCGTTAGAGGTGTCAACCGTGCCGGCCCGGCCCGGCCCTGCACGAGGCACGGCACGGAAAAAATCCATGCCCGGGCCCGTGCCGTGCCGTGCCTGGCCAGGCACGGTTCGGCCCCTGGCACGGCAAACCGCATGCCTCCTCGCCTGCAAAAAAAAAGACCGCGGGTCGGGTCAAATTCGACCCGACCCGCGGTCCCCGTTTCCCGAACCTCTCGGACAGGTTTGCCCGAGCGGGCCAGGCGAGGCACGGCACGGCCCGTCGTGCCTGCGGGCCGTGCCGGGCACGGCACGGTAGCACGGTCGTGCTCGTGAAAAACGGGCCGTGCCGTGCTGGGCCGGCCCGTTTGACACCTCTAGTTGGCGTGCATTACTATGCTCGTGGCATTGCGCAAATGCATTTTTATTTTAAAAAATATATTTTTTTGACGTTTAAACATGTTAAAATGGTGTTTGTTTGAATTGAATTCAATTTAAATTACAATTGAAATATTGAAATTAGGAGCATGTGAGGCACATATATATAATTTGAGAATTTTAATTTTAGGACACCTGAAAGCTATATAGAAAAGAAAAAAGGGTTGTCGTGTCATGTTGAAACATTTTTTGCAAGTTGGCACTAGTGTCCATGCCCGACATGACTCGAACCCTTCCATGGGCCAATACGAATTGTCACTAGATACGACTCCTAGAATGTAGTGTTATGCCTGGGCCAGTGACATATTAGTTGTTGCCTTACTACTAGTCTCATTTGCTACCTATATCTTTTCATTTTTTTTCTATATAAAATCCAAAATTTGATAAGCTTAATAATTATTTTCAGAGATGAGACCAAAAGTATTATAGAATGTTAAGAGAGAGAGATGCTAATTATTGGTACTATCAAGAAATCTTTACAAAGCTTACCTACTATGATGTTTATTAAAAAAGAGTATACAAAACTCTTTTATATGACTAAAATATATAATTTTTTTTCTTCAATAATTACTAACCTTGTTACATGTAGTCTTATTTTATATTTTTGGATTATCGATATATGCATTAGTACTTATATTACTAATAATTATTATTTGTTCATTATATTTTTTCTTGTTTTGTGAATATTGTGGTATTCAATGGAAAATTCTCAAATACTATTGGCGTGATAATAATCAGTTTGATTATTTGTTTTGGCATCATGTTATGTTTATTTTTTATTATTATTTTAGTTTATTTTTAATGAATTATTTTTGTAGGCAATTAAATTTTATTTTGTATTTTGTTGATTTTTATTTGTTGGATTGGAAGATATTGATGAAGATTTTATTTAAAATTAAGTAGAATAAATTATATGTATTCTCTTCTATTATAAGAGTTTCTACTAGATATCTGAATGTGAGATGTGTTAGTTAGGAAGTTATACCGTAGCTTCCTATCGTATAATTTATATTTAAGTTAAATGTCAAACTAGCAACTCGTTGTTTATATGAATATTTTTTTTTTGTGTTCTATATATATATATATATATACATGACAGATATTTTGTTAGATTATAAAAAATAATTTGATAAAAAAATAAAAAGTGATAATTCATTAAATTATATTACATTCATTGTTAATACTTATAATATGGATTATACTATGGTATACCAGTAACCAGATTTTTTTTGTTGTAGCTTACATTTACAAAATGGTGTTGGGAATATGAAGAATGGATATCTAGGAGATAGTTTGAGCACTCATGTTTTTGAAGAGATGTAATGTTAACCTCAAGTATTTGATTATTTATATATTTTTTTTTTGTTATTTTTTGTTATTTGCCATTTTAGATCATGTATAATGAAGTATGATTGTTTAGCCTATCTTACAGAGGTTTTGAGTGTATTTGCATTGTTCATAATTTTTTTCTATGATGAAATAAGATGACATCAAGTACTTTGAAGTGATTTTCACTAAAGTTTGATGGAGTATTAGTGAGTGTTCATGTTATTTTTCTTGAGGACTCATTATTTATTGAGCCTATGAAGGGTAACCTTAGAAGTTATGTTTGGATTCATTATTATTTATCTCTCATGTAGCCCTACTTAGACTTGGTCCTCCAGTTACTAGATTAGGTCACATTTTGGTTATTTTTAAACTTGTTGGTCAATGTTTTAATGATTCTCTTATGAAATTATCATATGTATAAACAAGTATAAATCATTTTGATTATGAAGAGAGTAAGGTTTCCTAATAGAAGAAGTTTCCTTCAAGTCTAGATGAATAATAGCCTGTGAGTCTACTCCATTTTCGACTTATGATAAGCTTGAGACTGAGAGATTTGATTACTCAAGACATGGAGTCTATATTATAGAAGAGTTCTTACCTAGTTTGCTTAGACTAGAGGCAAGTTTATTGAGAAGCTCAATGATCATCTATTTGATCTTTATGATTTTGATTTTTCAATTGCTCTCTAGATGAAATAAAAGAGTTTTACTTAATATCTGATTTCACATGTTTTATGGTACTCATATGCTTTCTTATTTTATTTTATTTTTTTATTTTTCTTTTTTGTTATAAAATACGTAGGTCTCTTTCCAAGTTAATATCTAATCCAAAATGATGACATATTATGATTCAAGAGATAAATATTTTTACCTTTAATGAAATTAGGGAACTAATACTATTACCTTCCGGAATGTCTATTATTAATTTGTAGATTAGTATTTCGTGTGAATGTATATTTAGATGGGAAGATATATTATTTTAATATAAGACTTGTAGTGAGCTAATTATTTCATATATTTGGGGTGAATTATTAAAAATTTTCTTCTTCAGTGACTAAGTTGTCTTTTATATTGTTTTTTATTTTATTGGCAACATATTATATATATTGGATATACTAGTTAAATGCAAAGAATGTAAATTACAAAAAATATAATATAGTTTGAAGTAGTCATTCCAGAGTATGATTTGTTAGATTCTCATATATAGTTATCGTATATGATTTACACATGTTCATTATGGTTTTTTGTTGTTTTTATGAAAGAACTCCTGAAAACATAATAATTTTGTTCATTGTATACGTGAATAATATTTTGATTCTGAGAGATAAAGATATGATGATCATTCAATTCAAGAAATACTTTCATATATAAATTTAGATGATAGACTTTGGGATACTCAGATATTTTTTTGTGGTATAGGTAACGTACTTTAGTATATCTATTATTTTATCATGAAGAAGAAATATGCTTGATGTTATTATAATGCTTGGGTCATTGTGATATAGGTAACTTATTTTAATAAATATATTATTTTATCATAAAGAAGATATATGCTTGATACTATTATAATGGTTAGGTTTTTGGGTTCTGTTCTAGCATATTTGATTATTGAATTATTTTTTGATTTTTTATTTGATTTAACTCTCATATTTGACTCTTCTAGGAGAATCACAATGAAGATTAATTTTGTAATTATTGTTAAATCAGATATAGTCTATATAATCAGTGTAATTATTTGTAGTTTTTGTTTGACAAGTTCAATTAGGTGTAACTTTTTGTATGATGTATATTGTGGCATACCAAAAAATTTTTAAAATTTAAGATCTCTTTCAATAATCACAAAAACTTATAGTTAATTGGGTGTTTAGATTTCAATTGGGTGCTAATTTGCATTGAAAGAAGGTGAGGTTGCTTTCTGGTTAGGTCAATTGGCATATTTAGCTACTTAATTTTTGGAGATGTAGATGTGACTACAGAAGTGAGACAAACAGAACAACTTTTTGTCATGATTCTATTATATTATCATCTTAATGGGTTTAGGCCATATTTCATATTTAGATTATAGGTGATCATATTTTATTTTTAGATTAGAGATTTATCATTAGAATTTTGGACCGTCCAATATTTGTTTGGATGAGGTAGATAGACTCGATGGTGAGTTGTCTCATATTGTTTACCTTGTAGATAAAGAATGTGCTAGTCGAGGTAGAGACTGTGACATGAGATCCTTCATACAATGCAATGATGCATAAACTGTAGCAAGAATAATTAGAAGAAGAGTTGTTTCATAGCATAGATTGTTTAGTACTGCTAATTATAATTGGAGATAGGTTGACAACTAAATATATTTAAACATTCTCATATTATTTTACTTAATTATTATTAGAGAGGAATATTTAAAATTCATCACCAGTAAGACAATAATAAAGACTTTTCATTTTCATCTATCTCATCTCTTTTTTTTCGTCAGCTTACTCTTAATTCTTGGATAATTATTTCAAGAGCAAATCATTATGTTTTTGGTAAATATTTTTTATTTATAATCTTTTTCTTTTGCTCTCCTAATCTTTTTATATTTAATTGATAAAATATATTAAATTTTTGGTTCTGATAATATTGATTTTTGGTATTGTATTTCTTTCTAATTTTATTTATTTATAAGTGTTTGAATAATTATTTTGAGTTTTTTTGCTAAATAACTTAAAATTAATAACATTTTTTTTCTTATAATGATGTTTTGCATGAATAAAAAATTTTAAAGGATGCCTTTATGTGATCATGAGAAAATTTGATTTATAGATTTTTTTTATACAATTAGGAAACTTACTAGATGCTTGAGTATTATTTATTATTTGATTGTTTATTTTTGACTTGATCATAATTCCATGGCCAAAATTGAGAATTTTATATTTCAGGATAAAAGATGTGTTTAGAGATATTGTGAGGCTTGTTTAATAAAAAATCATGTTAGAGCTTCCTATCTTGCTCGTATGAGTTATGAGAGTAAGAATTTATTCAATATAATTTATTTACTTATTGTGGAGCTTAATTAGTTTAGAGTCATACTTATTTTAGAAACTTTACTACCTTAATTTGTAATCATGCTCATTTTTTGGTGTTTTCAAAATAAATATCATATTTTATCAATTTATTAGTTATTTCATAAAATTATTAAAAATTAATTTCATAAAAATATTAAAATGATAATAAGTGACATTGTTTTAGAATATAAGAATGATAGCTCTGATACTTAATGTATTGATTATGAAATTATTCATTTTACATTTTATGCCAGCACATCTTATAAAATATAATTATAGAAAAGAAATTATTCACTTAACTTTTTTGTGCTAGTATAACCAAATAATTGACAAATATATTTGGTTAATTACATAGTTTATAGTTAAATTTTTTTAAATATGATTTTAATTATAGACTATCTAATTAACTAAATCTGTTTGTCAATCTTTTTCTATCACACCTTTTTATGTCATGCATCTTAGAGAGATGTTCAATTGATCTCAAAGTTTATTAGGAGCATGCGTTTTGATCAAGACATCTCTTAAAGACCTAATAAGATAATACTAGGGTGATAATTGTGTTTATCTTAATTAGTCCAATACTCAAATATATTACATGTATTATTATCTCAAAATAAATTAAGTATTGCTAAGTACCGATGTTATATTTTTTAAGCTTGACTTATTTTTTAAGAAATCTAGTTTAAATAATGATTTAGGTATTTCAAATGAATCTCTTACTCTTATTTAGTTATCTTGATTGTTCTCTGGGTCTCCAACTAGGAGATATTTTTACCTCGTGTCTCATTAGTTTATTAAAACATATTATGATGAATTTCCTCGTATATATAAAATATATTGATTTTATGCTAAACTATAAAATAAATTGATTCTAGTTTTGATAGGGAGAGTTGAAGGTTTTTGTGAAAATGAATCTTCTCCTAGTCTAGATTAGCTAGTAGGTTCAGTATTCATCCTAGTTTTAATTCTAAATGTGTTGAGAGCTGTTAGACTTGATTACCTAGGATTTAGAGTTTATTATAGAATAAAAGAATTTGCTAAGCTTATTTAAAACCAAGACTGGTCTCTAAAAGTTTGAAGATCTTGTAATCTTTTCTGATCTTAATTTTTTGATTGCTATCAAGAAGAAATATAAGAGTTATATTTAATATTTTATTTCATATGTTTTATTATATTCATATTTTTATTGTTATATCTTTTATTATTTCTCTTGATACTGCAAGAACACTTAAATATTATTCTGAGATATTTTCTCATAAATAGTAGTGCCAAATCATAATAAAATAGATAAATATCCTCTATTTTAATAGAACGTGCGAACTAATATTTTGATTTTTTTAAAGGTTTGTTTTTGATTGTATATGAGGATTTTCCTTGAATAATGATTTTGATGGGCGCCACATTTTTTCACGGTGATATTAAAGAAATATATATATGTGACAATTACTTGGTTTTGGTACATAAAGAGAATATTCAAATCTAGTTTATAGATTGCGAAAGACCTTATATGTTCTAAAGTAGTAATCGAAAATTTGATTACTGAGATTTTGAATTACAATTATATCATTTGATTTGTATGTTTGTTTATAAATAAATTTTTATTTTTTTTTTAGATTAGTTTATTAGTTTTTTTTTTTTGAGATTGTATAAATGAATAATATTTTTTTTTTTAATGAGAGATGCATTGTATATATGAATAATCATTCAATTTAAAGGGTATTCAAAGTCATAGTTTCAGACTAAGTATCCTAAGAGGCTCTGATACTTTCTTGTTTTTGAGGTAGTTTATGATGTTAGATGTATTGTGTCGTGGCATAAGAGATATGCTTCATATATTCATTTAGAATCGTGTTGGATCATAATGGGAGATATATTTTCTCTCTATTATAATGAAATTTGTGAATCAATACTTTGATTTTTTTTTCTTGAAATAAAGTTTATTGTTGATTGCATGCGAGTGTTTTCTTGGAAGAATAGTCTTGATGGTCATGTAGATCCATGAAAGGTAAGACTGATGTAAGTAGATTTACTTAGACTATTTATATATTAGTTAGATGTGAAAATTAATTTCTTTCATTATGATCTCGAGGATATGATTTAAATGGAGTAATTAGTTAGTTTTTGTGCATGAATAAAATATTCAGATGTATAGTTAAAGGATCGTGAAGATTTTATATGTTCTAATATAGTTATCGAGAGTTTAGTTTGCTAGATTATCAGTTACAATTAACTTATCTTGTTAATGATATTAGATGTATTATTTCTAGTGATGTATTAATATAAATTATTTTATTGATATCATCAGTTAAGATTAATGATAATAAATGTATTATTTGTTAATGATGTTAGATGTATTAATTTGCTAGATTTTATATGTTTTAATGTAGTTATCGATGGTATTATTTCTTATTTTATTGAATAAATTCAAATGAATTAATTTATTTTATTGATATTATATATATATATATATGAATATTATTATTATTATTATTATCAAGGAAGCACGGACACGGCTCCCTACAGTCGTGTCCGACACCTGGACACGACACGGACACGGCACGGATACGTGTCCGATATGCCACGTGGCGTATCATTGCAACAATCCGTATTTGATATGTCATGTGGCGTATCGGATGGTTGCGTCGGCAGACTGCAGCCGTATCCATGCCTATAATGCCCGACGTCCGATGACGTCGGGTGGCCAATGTTGCCGCATGGGCGACATTGGCCACTGCCAGGGGGCGGGCGCGATTTGTGTGTGAGGCAGGGAGCAGACGTGATTTGAGGGAGAAGCAGGAGCGGGCACTATTTGAGGGTAGAGGAAGGAGCGGCGCGAATTGAGGGGAGAGGCAGGGGCAGACATGTTTGAGGGGGAGGCAGGGGCAGGCATGTTTGAGGGGGGAGGCAGGGGCGGGCGTATTTGTGTGGGGATGTGCATAAAATAAAATATTTTTATAAAATAAAATAAAATATTTTTATTTTATAAAATAAATAATATATATTTATTTTATATAATAAAATATTTTAATTTAATTTAATTTAATGCATTTTATAAAATACATAATATTTATGATTAATAAATAATACAACATTATATATATATATATATATAGAGTGTGTGTGTGTGTGTTTTGGGATAGTCTACACATTGGGTACTTGCAAATAATGAAAAAGCAACGAGGGTAATAAATATTAAATCCACAATGCTGGACCACTATGAAATAATAAATGTCCACTTTATTTTCAGCTGGAAAAGGGTGTGGATGGCCTGTTTGCTAGCTTTGCAAGGTTAGACTCACGTATTTCAAGTGTTGGCCAGACTGCTGCTAAGATAGGCGACCACTTGCAGGCGAGAACAGCCACGCCATGTTCATTTTTTCATGATTTGCAGTTCCTATTCTGTGATTGCCATTGTTAGTTTTATTGTGCACTTCTCAGAGTGCAGATGCTCAGCGCGAAAAGGCTAGTCAGACAATGGAGTTGATAAAGGCACTGTCAGCCAATTCCTCTTGTGGGATTTTCCCGCCTCTCGGACCCACTGACGCTCTAAAAAAAAATGTGTTTTTCAGTACTTGATGGAGTTCAATGGAAGCCCAGGCGATCTAATGGAGATCTCGCCTTTGTTTTCTGATGATGGCCGTGTTGCCGAGGCTGCCTCGATTGCACAAAAATTACGTGAGCGAGCATCATAAGTTTTGATAAACCCTATATAGGTCGATGTTTCTCCCACATCGTCGCCTAATCACTCTGTTGGAGTATGATGAGGGAACCCTAATCCTTCTGTTTTTGAAGCGTCACCTGCTTCTTCTCTGCGAGTTTTATTCCCCTCTATCTGCCGTCTGTTATTTAGGATCAATTGCCGAGGAAGATATTGGGAGACAAGGCACGTCTGTGCCATTGGTTGTGGGAAATATAACTGCGAGTAGAGGTCTAGAAGTTGCTGTGGCCAATCTTCAGGATTACTGCAATGGTATGGTATAACTTCTTTATGTTCTCCTCTTTGGCATGGCTTGGAATCCCAGTTTATTAGGGCTGGCAATTGCAATGGCCCTCCCATATCTAATTATATCTAAGCATACGAATAATTATATTTAAATGAACATTTAATGAATAATCTATGAAATAATTAATAATATTAATTATATAAGTTATGTCCAATCTTATAATAATCAAATAATTATTTTTTTTATAATTTTTCTTTATGTAATTGTGTCCATTAATATATACTGATCGAGTAGGATAATTTAAAATTCATTATCTCTCATACTAAAGGTATAAGCCACATGTATAGGTAATAAAATAAATTCTTCATTTGAACTTGTCCAATAAAATAATAATTAATTTGCAACATAAATATGTAAATCAAACAAAGTAATTTTCATTAAAAATCATCCAAAAAAGTTTTTAAAAAAATTTATCGCCTCGCGATGTAACAATCAATTTTTTTTTTAAATTCGACCCATGACGGGGTGGGTAGCCGCCTGGGCCAGTTAGCCTTGCCGTATGGCTAGGCATAATAGTCCTGTATGGCTCGACATGAGACATGACTGATGCCGGCCCAGCACAGCATGGACCTTGTCATCTAGTAGCCTAGTCCGAGGCATGCTTCTGGACTGTGCCATGCCAGGCTAGGCATGGTTGAACTAGGCCGTGTTCTGGCTGCTCGGATCACAAAGAAATAGTAGACACGTCTCATTTCTTTGGTATTATTGATTATATTGATTATACTCTATTAATTTTTTATGATTATCGATACAAAAATCATTACTCATTTTATCGATAATGATTGTCTATTTAATATATTTTTTTGTTTTTTTTTGTGAATGCTAGTATAATCTATGATAAATGCTCTAAAGTAGTTTGATTTGATAAAATTTAGGTTAATTCTTTGATTCTTGATTTTTATATATTTATTTTTGATTGTCTTATTAGCATATTTTTAGTGTGTTATTTTTTTAGATAATATAATTTTGATTTTTTTTATTAAATGATATTTATATACAAGATCAGAATACTTTGAGGCAGACTCAATTTGAGATTGCTTAAGATGTATTATATCTCATCTCTCTTATGATAGAATTTTTTCTTATATATCTGAGTGCACTGAATTATTTACTTATGCATTCTTAATTTGGCCTTTTATCAATGATCAAATTTAAAATATTATGCCATAGTTTAAATAAATATCTATTCTACAGTATGAGCTGTATCTATTGAGAAAGCATACAAAAAACTCTTATCCTGCTTGTTATCTTAAATTAGTATGAGTAAAAAACTTATTCAATTTGATATACTTGGATATATGAGGATCTAGTAGAGAAGTGTATAGAGAGAATCTAATATGAGTAAAAATCTTTATTGGTGACTATTAATGATATATATGAGTAATTTTTTTAGATATCGATTACATGTATTTTTAATTTTTAGATATTTGATAAAAAAATAAATAATAAATCTGCTAAAAATTTTAAAAAATAAAAAATTTAAAAAATAAGAATTAATAATATATTAGAATGCATGACACACAAATTCAATACTTACTATACAAATTATAAGATTATATGTCTGGTCTCTTATGCTAGAGCACCCTGCATAATGACACTCTTTATTGGTGATTATTTATGATATACATTAATATTTTTTAAGATATCGATTATATGTTTTTTTTTTATTTTAGATATTTGATAAAATGATAAAAAAATAATTTTGAAAAAAATATTAAAAAATAAGAATTGATGATGTATTAGAATACATGGCAGACAAATTTAGTATTTATTATATGAATCATAAGATTATACATCAGAATAGATTATCAAGATATGTTCTCTTCAGTGGTCAAGATGATCTCTGTATGTAATTTATTTTCTTGGCATCATCTCACCGGTCGCGGATACACATGCTAGATGTGTATCTATAATCATAATGTGTATGAATTTTATTTGTCAAGAGTTTGGCTTGTGAAATTTTTATTTGTAATCTTCTCATTTTATTTCTACAAATATATTGTGAATTTTTTTAGAGGAGTTTTAATTGATACGATGATTTTATTCATTGTATGCATAAATGATATTTTAGTTACAAAAAATGTTGAGTTGGGAATCATCCATCTTATAGAGTATTATAAACCACAGTTGAAGACAAGATTTTTTGGGAGACTCAATTATTTTTTTGATATTGAAATAATTTATTTTATGTGAGATATTAAGTTATCACAAAGGAGGTATCCGCTCCATGCTCTTATAGGGGTTGAATTTTAAGATTGTGTGCCAGCATATATTTCTATTAGAGGTGTCAAATGGGTCAAGTGGCTCGACACGACACTAGGCTTGGTTTGATTTTGCCTTCCTAGGCTCGGCACGACATGGTCCACAACCATGCTTAGTTCGTTGCCGTGTCGGCCAGTGGCACAGATCATGCCATGTTGAGCCGACACCCATCACGTCTCATCTCGTGCCAAGCATGGCTTGGGTTTCTGGCACGGTGGCACAACATGTGGTATGTATGTCGTTGATTTTTTTTTAAAAAAAATTAGTCGTTTAAAAAATTGCCAATTCAGCACTAGTAGTAGTTGTATTTTTTTAAATGATTGGGCGGCCTGATATGACTCGACCAGATTTGTGGGTAGTGGGCTGGGCCCCAACTCTAGCCACCGTGCAATGTTGTGGCTAGTGCCACTAGCAGTGCCTTGCCAATGTCGACCAAACTTGGCATGACCCAGTCTGATCCATCATTCCTGGTTCAGAATGGTGTGTCATCAGGCCATGCAAAGCTATCCTACAATTTCGTAGTGCTTGCATGACATGGCTGTGTTCGACATGATATGGTGGCTCGATCAAGATACCAAAAATTGGGTCATATCGCTATGACATGACTCATTTGACATCTCTAATTTTTATCAATTTAGATATTAATTTTACTTATGATACGACTATTGCAAATGATTCTATTATTTATAGTAAAAATTATAGGAAAAATTAACTATCTAAATACTATCAAATTAAATATATTATATGTGATTATTATAATTAATTATTTTTTAGATTTTTCTTGATATATTCACTCATATGTAACTCTTCGAAAAATAATATATATGAAGAAATTTCTAGGATTTGAGATTTTTTTTTTAATTATCACAAATATTTATAGCTAATTAAGAATATAGATTCGAGTTGTTCATTTTTTTTTAAGTTTTATAAAATTTTGGCTGTTAATTATTTGCGAACTAGAGTATGAATACTGAAATACTTATACACAAGATCTCTTAATAATTCTGAAGTTTACTGTGTTTGGTTGAGAATAGTATAGTACTGGTTGATCACGTGGGAAGCTCTTGTGTTGCATATATGTATTTGTACTTGTGTCATGGTATGATGACAAGTGTCTTTGCCACGGGTGGTAGGTCTCGAGTTCGAGACTAATCAGATATAATCTCTCTGATTTTAGGGATAAGATTGTTAAAATAGTAATCTCTATCAGATCTCATGTTTAAGTGGAACCATTGTGCACTAGGTGCAATCCTTTTCAATTACTTTTGAACTGATTGTTCAGCATGATGTGGTAGATTTCAAGCATACCACATGGAAAGCCGAACTCATTTTTGTGCCGTAGCATAAGCAGACCTTTATTTTTTGTCTTTTCCTTGCGGGCAGAGACTATTGCCCGCAAGTTTTTTCTACCGTTTAAAGCTATGTTCTGTTGTCCTTGGTATTTTTTGTGATGGTAGTTTTTTTTTTTTTCCTGTGATAATGCTAGAATTGGAGAATAGATTGTTGGCGCGTTTTGATGCTGCGTCACAGAAGAGAGAGTTGTCCACCATGGCAGAATGTGCAAAAATATTATCTCAGGTAGCATTCCTTCGTGGTATAGGAAAAAAATAAAACTTGAGATGATTTATATTGGCGAAGAAAACATGAATGCCTAAGTTTACTTTCTGATGTCGATCTGAAATTTTAAGTGAATTTGCTATTATATAAATCATGTGTTGTATGTTTGTTGTACGACCAATGATAAAAATTTCCGATATATCCATAAATTCTAAGTATCGATATATTCATTAAGACCAATATATCTATCTTTGATTGGTGCTGATATATAAATACACACCAATATATCTTCGATATATCCGTAGAAACTGATATTTTAATCATTGTGTACAACTTGTAGTTGCTAAGTGTTCGCATGCAAACAGATCTAATAAATCTATCTCAAAATATGTCTTCTTCTTATTGATTTTCCTTGACATTGCAGTTCAATAATGGTACCAGTGCCATGCAACACTATGTGGCAACACGCTCAATGTTTATTGATGTGGGGATCATGAATGCAGATGCGAGATTAGTTGTTGGGGATGAAGGTCCTCGAGCTGGGACAAGCAATGTTGCTCATGGGCTATCTTCGTTGTATAGAGAGATCACAGGTTTGAAGAATAGTTCATGCCAATGCAAATTTTATGGGATTCTTTGATTGAAAACAAATTACTATGGAAACAACTAGTTGCCAAATATTAAAAATGTTTGAGAAAATTATTAAGTTTTGTGTTATTTTTAGCATTGATAGGAGTTGAGGGTGGGTATTGATTTATATCTAATTTTTTATTTCATTTTTTGTCTAAGAATAACTATTTGAGTCGAAAAATACCAAGTGATTATTGCTTATCCTGATGATATTATTCACACCTATTAGAAATAAAGCAAGTCTCTTATTTAAATTCTCTTTAAAAATAAGAATGATTTGAAATATGCTTGTGGAATCTTGTCAAAATATTAATCGATGAGAAAATTTTGCATTGAGTTGTAAATATTATTTTAATTTGCATGTAATTTATATAGTTTACATGCAAGCTGAGATCATCCAAAAGTAATAATTTCTAGTTTATGTGCTATATAGATTTAATGATCATTATGAGGAAATATATTTATTATATCTATCTAATAAATTAATCACCTTTGAGAATCAGTTAAATTTAAAGAAAGAAACATCCTGATTGAGGTTTTCACAACGGACAAATATTATTTTAATAATCAATATTATATGTGTGAGAATTTGAAAATCAAGCTTTTAGTGACTGTTTGAAGTATCATGTCTTAATAATTAATATTATTCCTTAAAAAAATATTTTGATTGAGGTTTTCACAACTAACAAAATAGTATCTCAATATTTTTATCTTATAGTTCTCGACTTATATAGTGATTTAAGTATTTGATTATTTTTGTTGATAACTACTTGATATATACATGAATATATAATTAATGTGATAGATAATAAGTTTTTTTTTTAATTTTTTAGATTTTTCATAAAATAATAAAGATTCAAGTTGATAAAAATATTAAAAAATTAAGAAGTGCCAATATATTAGAATAAGACCAATTTAATATTTATTATATAGGTTGTGAAATTATATACCAGATTTCCTATGCTAGTACACTCCAATAAAATTGAGTTGTTGAAATGAATAAGAATTGATATTTGAATTAAATGACTTAAATACTCTTCCTTAAAAAAAATTTCAACATATTATTGGGGATACCAATTTTAATTTTATTCGACCTCATCAATAATATCTTCTTTTTTATTATTTTATAGTATATAACCTTTCATATTCTACATAGTGGAGATAGCCTATTTAACTTGTCTCTTAGAGTTTTGGGATGCACATGTTTTGTTCTTAATCATTCTTCATAGCGAGACAAGTTGACATCTATAGACTCTAGATATATTTTTCATGAATACTCTATTACCTAGATAAGATATAAATATTTTTCATTAGAGATTGGTAGGATTTTAATAAGTATGATTATTTTTTAAAATCATGATTTATTTTTAACAAGCCTAAAAAGAGTAAATTTATATGTTGTACATGATTTTATTACTCTTTCTCATTTATTTGTAGCCTGCCTAAACCTTAGGTTTATAGAGTTAGTCACTCATCGATTATATCCTAGCATGTCAGTATTTCGTATGATTTTATTTTTATGTAACCTTTATATCTATAAATTTAGATCATGTTGAGTTTGGATAGAGTAATGTTTCCTTATAGAGAGATCTCTTTCAAATCCAAATGATGTTGTTGCCCACGAATCTTCAATAATATAAACTCATATTAAGTTTGTAATTAAGAAACTTGATCACTTATGAATTTGATTCTATACTAGAAAAGAGTGGCATAGCCAATCTTCTCATATTAGAGCGGAGCCTTCCGAGAACATCAATACTCTTGTATCTAGTCTATTTGATCTTCATATTCTGATTGCTCTCCTGAAGCGATGTAGTTGTTATGCTTAGTATTTGATTTTACAAGTTTTATTATATTCTCGTTTTGTTTATTTTTTTATTATTTTTTTAATGATACTATGATATTCAAGTCTCTTTTTGATATATTATTTTGTTTATAATATTGTCAGACTATGATAGAAGAGATCCATGTCATCTATTCATATATGACTTATGAACTAATATCATAACTTTTTGGACAACTTGTTGTTGATTGCATATAAGTGTTCAACGTGAAGTCATTTCTATCTTATCTTAAGGTGAGACTTGTTGTAAGGTGATTAATTCATTTGTTTGATATAAACTACCAAAATACGTATTATATATTGATAAGGATGATATTAGTCGAATTCTTGTTTTTGTTATATTATCTTACAGTTGGAAGATGTATCAGTTAGACGTAAAAAATATATTTTCTCATAATGATATTGAGGTGGTGTATATGTAGCAATCATATGAGTTGAGCAGCACAGTCTAATATAATTTGTAGATTGTAGAAGATGTTGTACTGAGTGAAGTATTCATTGAGAACATGGTTTATAAGGTTCTCATAGGTAGTCGCACCATTTAGGTTATACAAGTAGTGAAATATGTGATCTCGATGAGGAAATGTATATAGAACAACTACTTGAGGTTCTCCCATGCAGTCAAATGTAGTCTATGCTTGTTAAATTTATCAAGCTACTTCAGCATTTGCTAAGAAGCTCATGCATATCTTCCTCAAGTACTTATGAATGCTAATAGCTTAAATAAAAGTTAGACTCTTATTTCTCTATACTCTTTCAACCAATTAGTCTTCTCTCTTGATGTACAATCTTTTGTCTCTTTACTCTTTCATTACTAACTATTTCTATGTTCGATGGGTCTATGGTAATGGCCTCGTTTGAGACTATAAGATCTCATAGCTCCATTTGGTCTTGCCAAAACTCTTATTTTTTGTACTTCACCTGCAACTATTTCTCATATAGGATTGTTAATTTCTCTATATTCTTTGGGGGAACAAAAATTTTATCAAAGAATACAACAACAAATTTATTTAGGCACTCCATGTACAATCAGTTAATCATATCTATAAATCATGTGTAAGTGTTAGTCAGCCCAAATGGCACTCGATGAAACATCTTCTTAAGTTCTTTAAAAATTCATATTTTTGTAATTAGTCAGCCAAGTTATCAATTCTAGAGAGCGATACCCTTTTTTCATAGTTCCTTTCTTTAACCCACAATAGTAATGTATACTCTCATTTTTTATCTTTTTCTCTACGAAAAATACTAGAGTTTCACATGGTGGATAACTAGGATAAATGAAGTCTTTGTCAAATAACTCTTAGAGTTATATTTTTAACTTTTTAAATTTAATTAGTGTTTTCATATGGTGCCTTGAGAAATAAGATCTATTGTGATTAAAATTTCAAGTTCAATCTTTCTTTCATGTAGCAACATTGTCAAATTTTCTGGCAATATATTAGAAAATTCATGTTTAGATAACATTACTTCTTTTTACCTTTAACTTATTCTTGTATGCTCTAGTTTCAATCATAACTAAAGATTTTATGCATCTCTTCCTCAAATACATATGAATCTTCATTGTTGATATATAATATAAGTTAATTATTATCTTTCTTTACTATTTTGACATATGGTTCTCTCTCAATTGTTTAAAGATGCATTATTGTTGTTCTTATGTTCATAAAGTAATGTTATCAAGAAGAAACAATGACATAAAACCGATAAAAAATGGAGTTTTGTAGAATCAAATAAAGTAATGTACTAATGTTATCTAAAAATGAAAAAATGACACAAATAATTTATTCAATTTTTTATTGTTCTTATGTTCATAGTTGTTATCAAGAAGAAACAACATATTGTCTTATACTTAAATATTATATTTGACAAATTTTATCTTATACTTAAATATTTTTGCTATACAAATATATTGTCTTGTATTGATGCAACTAGGCAGGTAGATCTTTTTTCGAGAAACTATCTTATCTAAGATGGTGATAAATTTTGGTTGACCATGTAGATTAAAATATAATATAGAATTTAGTATAATAGACATGTCAGTTAAAAAATATATTAGAGTTTCTTATCTTGTCCGTTATACTTATATGAGTAATATCTTATTCAATCAGATTTACTCAAATATATGCAGACCTAGTAGAGATTTTTCGGATAAAACTTTAGATATTTATGCATTTTTATTGATGACTTCTCACACTATACATGAATATATCTTTTCTGTATTATATCATATATATTTTTTATTTTATAGATATTTCATAAAATAATAAAATACTAAAAATAAAAAATAATAATATATTAGAATATATGTTAGATAAATTTAATAATTACTGTATGATTCACACGAATCTATATTATATTTCATGTGTCGATATATCTATATGAAATGAATTTCTTGAGAGGAAGAATAAACATATGGTTGAAATAACTTAAATATTTTTATTTGTGAGGAGTATTCCGAAACTCTCTTCGAGAGTTATAGTTTTAAATGCAAATTGAATATAGATAGATATAGTCCTATCTCGACTATCAGTTGTGTTGGGCAATCGCGCTTCCACGGGTTGTGAGATTAAGAAACAGAAAACAACAGAAAACACAGAAACAAGTAATATATATATCCCAATCCACAAGCATCCACGACAGAATCAAAACGAGAAATCAACATAAAAATAACATGGTTCGCTAGTCGCTCAGTACGACTAGCTACTTCCACCAGAAAATGCTCACAGATTAAAATCAAAAATAGAATGTCTTACAGTATGCAGCACGGAGCAGTCACGAGTAGAGAGAGGAGAAGAGATGATGAACAGTTCAACCGGGTCAAAAAACAACCACCCGAAAAAATAAATACAAATCATTTTATACAAAAAAATAAACATTCGGTTCATTTAACCGAAGCGGCTCAGATCATGGAACGGGTCAGGCTCTGTTCCAAAAATTTCGGCCCGCTGACCGGTTAGCGGGACCTCCATTATTGTACTACTGCTGCATCCCTGGGCTTTTAATATTTTCTTTCCTGCACTTACATGAAAATATTAAAACAGATTATTAAGTAAAAAACAAATTACATATACAGCAAGTTGGTAGAAAGAATTATTTATTAGCTACACTACATGTGATCATCGTGGCATGGAGTATGATATTACTATTATTGAGTTATTATATTTATTAATAAATGTAAATTATATTGAGTCTAGAGAAAGTAAGTTCTTGAGTAAATGAATCTCTTTTAAACCCAGATGATGTTGTATTATATGAGCTTGCACCATTACAATCTCGTATTGAGTTGGAAACTAGTATACATAATTATTTAAGCCATATAGTCTATACTAAGAGAGAGAGACAGAGAGAAAGATATGCCCATCCTGATCATATTCATATTAGAGACGAGCCTACTAGGGGGTTAGATAATTTTCCAGCTAATCTTTTTGACCTTGATTTTATTATCACTCTCTCGAAGAGATAAAAGAGTTGTTCTCAATATTTAATTTTATATCTTATATTATACTTTTGTCTTGTTCTTTATTTCTCATTATTTTATATCATATATTTTTTTTCATTATTTCTCATGATGATTCTAGCATATCAAAGTTTTCTTTTTAGATATTATCTTATCTAATATGATGTCAAGCCATGATAGATAAAATATATCTCATTCATTTTATAATGGGACAAGAAAACTAGCACCAGGGCATTCGAGAATATTTAATGTTAGATCCAGGTGTGTATGTACTTAGAAGATATATCTAGGTGGAATGATAGATCATTATATGTGAGACTTATGGTGAGGCGATGCATTCATGCATTTGGTGTGAAATTTCAAGATACTTATTCTAAAGTGGCCAAGATGATGTTAGTACATATTCTTGTTTCTTTTTGTTGCATTTTATCTCACAGTAAGAGAATACACCAGCTTGATGTGAAATATGCATATGTTCACTACATCCTCGAGGAGAAAATGTATATGGAGTAACCATCAGGATTTTGAGTAGTACAATCACATGTAATTTATATATTAAGGAAGATATTATATTACTTAAAGTGGTCACTAAGAGCTTGTTGTGTAAGATTTTCATAAGTTATTATTTCATTTGAGTTTTATATGTATGTAATTAATTTTTTTTTATTTTTCTGGAGAAGTTATGATGATTATTTTTATTGATTGTATATATGAATGATATTCAAATTATGAGATATGACGAGTCAAGAATTAATCAACTCAAATAGTATATTTAGAAATAGTTTTAGGGCGTGTTTATTTTTTGGTTGAATGCTGAAAGCAATTTGATTTCAGCTTTCAAGCATTTGTTTTTTTTTTTTCACTCACTTATCATTGAATTTTTTGAAAAAATAGCGGGAAAAAAAATAAAAATCAAATTTTTGGCTTATTTCTTTTAGAAAAAGCTCACTCCCACCATGATCGAAACCCTCACTTCGTGATTCTAATTAATAGAGATAAAATGTTAAAAAAATAAATGACTTAATATTTAATGCTATTAAGTACTATTTAGTATTAAGCTTAAAAAAATTTTTAGCATCAAGTAAAAAAAAATTAAATGCCATCTTAGTCATAGGTCATTGAGATTCTTATATATTTTCTTAGCATAGATGTGACTTATTTTATGATGAATATCAGCTTGTCACAGAGAATGTATGTCCTTTATATTTTTGTAGAGATCAATCTGTTAGCTTGTGCTCTTGTAAGTATTAGATACTCCTATTTATCTAGTTATTGATTTTACTTCTAGTACGACACTTCCAATTGGACTCGATCATTTTTATGAGAATCGTAAAAAATAATTAGTTATTTGACTATGATAATATCATATATAATATACATAATTATTATAATTAGTTATTTTTTATATTCTCTTTGACAGATTAATCTTGACGTAGCTCTTCGCATATTAAGCATTGTGAAGAAGTCTCCAGGATTTTAGATTTCTTTTAGGGATTATGGAAGCTTACCATTAGTTGGATACTCAAATTCAAGTTGAGAACTATCATATATCAGAAGGAAATCTATAATATAATTTTATAGTTTTCATAGATATAATCTTGTCTCTTAGAAAAGTAAGTAATATACAATTGTTTAGAGATTAAGTGTGAATCTAAAGTTTAGAGTGATGATGATAATTATTTATGAGTTACCTCCAAGCATCATCTGTTTGAGGATATATGGTATCCATCATTTTCTCCCAATATTATTTATCATGAAAGTCTGGCATCTTGGTACATGGACTTCAATTTAGTGTCTTACGAGCAATTTAAATACATCAAGATTGAGTTTTTTTTTTTTTTTTTTTGTATTTTAATTGTTAACAAAGATATAGTGCAGATGCATAATTCATAGCGATGTTGTTGATCATTTATTAGAATATTTTTGTGTTTATTTTCTATTCAAAAAAATTTATTTTTATTTTATTGTGATAATCAGATAATGAGATATATAGCTTTCAATCTAATATTTCATGAGTAGATAAAGTACATGGTGGTGAATAATTTTTTTTCTTTGAGAGAAGTTAAAAGTTGGGATCATTGTTATAACTTAATATTCTGATAGCAGAGCAATTCTCAAACTTTATTCCCAAAGATTTTAAGGAGATCTCAACTTGTCTTCCTCTAAAAGAAGTTAAAATCTTGAATCTTTGCGCACCAGTTTGAAAGAGAGTATTGTAATTTATAGTTTTTATTTTTTATTTATTTTATTTTACTATATTCTAGATGAGAGTATCTAATGTGTGAGCTGACCTAATCGGACTAGTCTCTTTATATCCTATACACATTTTATATCAGTAGTGTGTTCTTACATTCTGAATATTTTTTTTTTCAGTTTTTAATTTTTCTTGGGCAATGCTTTTCAAGGAGTTTTTGTCGGTAAAATTCAATGCTTTTGTGGTTCTGATTTTATTTTTCTTTTTTTTTTTAAACAAAATTTTCCCCCGGCAGATACTGTCCGAAAAGAAGCATCGACAATCATGGCAGTATTTCCTCACCCTAATGAAGTCGTGTCGATTCTTGTCCAGGTAATATAATTTTTCATTTGATTTTGCATCACAGCTGCACTGCAAATTTTTCTTCAAATTCTTCATTTTCGCGACTTTCATCCACATGCAGCGAGTCTTGGAGGAAAGAGTTACGGGTGTTCTGGACCAATTGCTGGCGAAACCATCGCTCGTTAACCTGCTTCCGATGGAAGAGGGCGGGCTTCTATTGGTGAGAACAACTACTGTGACTAAATGTCATCCGTTTTCTGTAGCTTTGGTGCTGCTTTGAGACATGTTGATGCCATGAATCTTACCCGAGCTTTCAGTATCTTAGAACGCTGGCTCTGGCATATGATAGGACAATTGAACTTGCAAGAGACTTGCAATCCGTGGGATGTGGTGACCTGGATGTTGAAGGTAGTAACATCTGAACTCTTGTCATCTCTTCCATATTTATCATCAGAAAAAAAAAATGCGCGACCTTATTTAACAATGAAACCCCCCATATGGGCTTGTTCTATTTTTTTTGTTTTATTATTCTATTATTATTTTTATTATTTTATTTTAGAACTGTTCATTATGATTTATTGATATATGATAATACTAGGAAATAGGAATAACTAGTCTCAAGTAGTCGAGATAAGATCTAGTATTTTAATTTTTTTTTTTTTTTTTTTTTTTTGATATAAATGAATGAATTTTTTTAGAGATTGTGTCTTGGTTTGATGATAAGTGGCCTTTTCTAAGCTCGATTATTTTCTGGTCTGAGAATAATCTGATGTAATTTTTTTAATTCTGAACTATAAGACTATCGAGATTTTAATTTCTCCCAGATTCTGTGTTAAACAGGAGCCTTGTGCACTTGTCGCGACATTTTTTTTAAAGAATAATTTTTTTTTTTTCAAATTAATATGAAATATTTCAAAG
The DNA here is from genome assembly GCA_029783825.1 of Sapria himalayana. Lineage (NCBI taxonomy): Eukaryota > Viridiplantae > Streptophyta > Magnoliopsida > Malpighiales > Rafflesiaceae > Sapria > Sapria himalayana. Next base: position 1,594,830 of record JAREIK010008629.1, on the reverse strand, counting down.
GAGGTCCTGTATAGTACACGATGCTCCCACCAATGATAAAAATTTCCAATATATCCGTAAATTCTAAGTATTGATATATTCATTAAGACCGATATATCTATCCTTGATTGGTGCTCATATACAAATACACACCGATATATCTTCGATATGTCCGATATATCCATAAAATCCAAGTACCGATATATCCGTAAAAACCGATATTTTAATCATTGGCTCCCACTCAGCGTGAGACATTAGAAATGTTAATATCACGATAATCTTATTTCTGAAAATTAGAGAGATTTAGTCTTATTCTTCTCTAATCTGAAACCCATTATTCTTAAATAAACGTACTTGTCATCGTACTAAGATATGATCTCTAATATGTGCATACAACATGATGACTTTCCAGGTGATCATTCGTCTCAGGGTCATTTTCGTCCAGGCAAATTTTGAAATTCTAATGATATCTAGCGTATTGGTGTTGTGCAGCCACACATAGTGTGATGTATTCGAACGGTGATAATAGTCACGTGGTTAATTTTTTTGACTTTCTAGTCTTTCGTGGACTTGAGAAAATGCTGGTTTGATATCTAGTTTGAGATCAAATGCTAAAAAAAAAAACTGCGATTCAAGGGTAAAAGTCTTTACCTGTGAAAGTATGCAGTCGTGTTCGCAAATGAATGTCGGGGTCATTGCCTAACTTGCTTTCGCCATGACTGGGCTGCTTGGCCCCCGAATGGTTTCTGCCTCCTTGTTTGGCTGTATAATGTGGCACCTTTCTTTTCTCACTCCAGGCCTTGCAGAATCTCTGTTTTCTTCTCACAAGGATGAATATACTGAGCACGAGCAGACTTCTCTGGCACAATTATATCAAGCCAAAGTTGGGTCCAAATTTCGTTGATTGGGTTTTCTGCAGTGACCGTGTTCCCTTACTTATGTCGGCCATGCAGATGGAGGACTTGTGTGCTGAATCACAGCAGTTATCTGAATCAGCTGGAACAATCAGGCGCTCCAAAGGTGTGTCTGTAGCATCTTGCCACCAGCAGATGTCAGTTACTGTCGTGACCGAATTCGTTCGTTGGAATGAAGAAGCAATATCGCGCTGCAATTTGCTTTTTTTCCAAGTAATATCTCTTCCAATTTCTATTCTGTAATCTTTTTTTTTTTTTCTTGATGGCTATTCATTTTTAAAATGCAACCTTCTCTAGAAACCTCGGGATGTCTCGTAATTGATGAGTGTTTGTTCTCAAACATGTTTCTGCAGCCTGCTGCCCTTGTTACCAACGTGAAGGCAGTATTCGCTTGCCTGCTTGATCAAGTACGTCGTTAAGTAAGCTTGATTATATTTTGCTGATCAATAGAAGGAAGATCATCCTAGGGTGGTATTTTTTGTGAGAGGGTTAACTTTTTTGATGTTTAGTGTGAACTACCAAAATATCCTCTTAGTGTACCACAATAATCTCTATACGAATTTTTATATTAGTGACAATATCATACAAGTGAAATATGTGTTAGTTAGAGGTAGAGGTGTCAACCGTGCCGGGAATTTTGTGCCCGGGTTCCTGCTGCGCCCGGGTTTGGCACGAGCCGTGCCGTGCCTGGCCCGGCACGAATCGGCCCGCGGCACGGCAAACTGACACGGGTTCATCCCGTGCCGGGCGTCCCGTGGGCCCGACCCCATGATGCCCCTCCCGCAAAAAAAAGACCGCGGGTCGGGTCTGATTCGACCCGACCCGCGGTTCCCCGTATCCCGAACTGCTCCGACAGGAATGCCCGAGCTGGCCGGGCCGGGCGCGGCACGGCACAGTAACCGCGCCCGGCCCAGCACGGAAGCACGATCGTGCCTTAAAATAACGTGCCGGGCCGTTTGACACCTCTAGTTAGAGGCAAGGATTAAAATATTTGTTTTTACGGATATATTGGTACTTGGATTTTATGGATATATCGAAGATACATCGGTGTGTATTTGTATATGAGCACCAATCAATGATAGATATATCGATCTTAATGAATATATCGATACTTAGAATTTATGGATATATTGGAGATATATCGGTGGATATATCAGAAATTCTTATCATTGGTTTAGATGTGCCTGACATGGCAATGGTTTATCACTCTGGATCATGCTTTGCAAGCATGGGTCCCAAGGAGGCAGACCTGATATGGCTCAATTGAGGCATTTTGTCTTGCCAATGTGTATCGAGTTAGACTAATGTCAAAATGATTAGGCAAGCACAATTTGCTACCCGACCCGAGGCATGACCTTGCCTTGCCCCTATTTCTGCCCGTTCTACTTTTGACCAAGTGTAAAGTGCCAATGGCTACTGGCAGTGACAATTAGTAGTTGTATTTTCTACTGCACATCTCATGCACCGTCCATTTGATAGTGCACTGATCAACAAATCGAATTAAATATATAAATTTTGTTTTTTAAATTAAATGTAAACAATAAATTGCATGGATTAATAAGAAATATAAACTAAACTTTAAAATATTTGAAAAACTATGGTCTAATTCTGAAAATATGAAATTCAAATAAAAACATGTGAGTCCAATGTAATTTTGCATGGTTTGGATTATTAGTGATCATAGCTCTTTATCTTTATATCTTCATTTTTATGTATGTTATTATCTACCTGTAGTTCTTTCATTTTTTTTTTCTTAAAAATATACATGTGAATTCTTTTAATCTTTTAAGCAGGACAGTGCTTTAGTGATAAATGGTTGTTGTGTTGTCTTTTTATTTGAAATTATATTTACAGTCATAAAAAAATAGACTCTGATATTATGTTAGACTCTAGAGGGGTTAGTAAATTATATAATATTTTAGATAGTACAAAAAAGATAGATTCATATGATATTTATCAACTTAATATATCAAATTTTTTTATATCTTTTTGGGATAAAATAAAATAATAATTAGTATCTCTTTGTTATTTTATATCAAAATTCATATGATACCTCGACACCTCATTTCTATTTGACGAATATCTTTATTATTTTATTTTAATTAACTGAATCGTAAAGATATTATCTTCGAATATGATATCAGTCTTTGTAGTTTCTACTCGATGGCTCGCTAAAACTATCATATTTATTATCATTATTTTTAAATGAGTTGTCTAATTATTTATAAATTGTATTTTTTAATTTTTTGTGGTGTTAATTCATATAAATTAATATATATTTTATATTGTTTTCTATTCCGTTCATCTTAGTTACACGATTCATACATAATAGCTTATTATCTTGGTATTCTTATTTTTGTGTATGTTAATATTTACTTATAACTCTTTCATTTTTTTTAAAGATGTATTTTTTATTCCTCTTAGTCTTTTTAATAGGATGGAGCTTCAACATTATTTGGTCTTAATGTCATTCTCATATCTGAAATCATATTTATAACGATAGAAATATGCAAACTATGACATAATGCTAGATGTCGAAGGAGTCATCAAATTCATATAATTAAATAAGATATTTATTATTTTAGGTAGCACAAAAAATATAAATTCATATAATTTTTCACCAAATCAAAATTTTTTATTATTATGAGATAAAATAAAATAATAATCAATATCTAAGTGTTTCGATTGCTCATTTTTATTTGACAAATCTTCTTGTTATTTGCTCCTAGTTAATTCAATTAGAGAGTCATTATCTTTTGTATATGGTGTCAATTTTCATACTCGAAGATTTGCAAAATTTATTATACTTATTATTATAATATTTAAATAAATTATCTAATTGTTTATAAATTTCTTTCTGATTATTATGATTAGCTCATACAAGTGAAAATATATTTTATAAAATTTTTTATTCATTCCACCATATAACACAACTAATTATTTTGGTATCCTTATTTTTGTATATATCATTATTCACTTGTAGTTTTTTTTTTTTTTCTTAAAAACATATATATGTATCTTTTCAATCTTTTAAATAGGATAATACTTCAATAATAGCTGGTTGTAGTGTCGTCTTCTTGTCTAATATCTCATTCAATCACATAAAAAGTAGACTTTGATATTATGCTAGACATCGAATTAGTTAGTAGATTGCATGATATTTTAGATAGTATAAAAAAGGTTGATTCATATTATTTTATCAATTTAATATATTAAAGTTTTTTATATCTCTGCAAGATAAACTGAGATAGTAATTAGTCTCGAAGTATCTCGATAGTTTACTCATACTTGATGGATTTCTTCATTAAATCAAAAAATCATCATATTCAAACATGATGTTGATTTTTGTACTTAGAGATTGACTAAAATTATCATTCTTATTATCATAATATTTAAATATGATATTTAATTATTCATAAATTTTACTCTATAATTCTTGTAGTTGATTAATGCAAATATATATGTATTTTGTAATATTTTTAATTTATTTTATTTTAGTCCTAGGATTCATACATGCAATACAATCAAGTAATTAAGAGATAAAATTGATGATTAATATTTTAAATATTTATTTTAATCTCAAAAGCTATGACATTAAAATTTGATCTTTTCTATATATGTTAGATAGGTTACTAATGTTGCATATATGCTTAAATATAATGCATATTATGGAAGTATATAAATATGAACTCATGTTCACATATAGTAAAAATTTTTAAGGAATTTCTTTTGTGAAATTTTACCTTCTAGCCTAATTTGTTAATAATTATTTTATCAATTTTACATTAACATAATTAGATATCATATATTGGTAGCTAACATGTGAGTTCAATTCTATGTATGTATAATTTTTAAGGTGTGATATTTGTTTTAAAAATTTTCTTTTTTAGATCTACTAACTTATAATTATTTGTATTATTAGATTAATTGTCATAATAGTTCTTATAATTATACTTATTTTTATATCTTTATTTAAAATATTATTAAATATAATACTAAAAATTTTATTTTATATCTCATATTTGCTAAAAATATTGGAGACACTCATAAATGGCCAATATATCAATTGGATGAAAGATTTTATGAAATCCTAATAAACTTTTATTTATTTCATGTTGAATGAGTAAAATGAGCTCACGCATGTGAATACATTATCATCATTACTAGTCTAAATTTAGGATGTCAAAGAAATCACTTTGCTATATCTTTTAAATTGGTTAATTATTAATTTTTTTATATTTTATAATTTTTATTATATTATTTTTGATTTCGACCTAGGATTCTTTTGATAAGTGAATTAAATATATTTCTCCATAAGATAAAATAGTTAATGATCCTCTAAAAATTAAATTAGAAAATCTACGCTAGCGATAAAGCCATTAAAGTAGTTACTGATAGTAAATAAAAAGCATCATTTAATGTGAAGTTTATTTGAATTCAAAGATTTCATCATTAAATTGATTTTGTCTAGGATCTAATATATCATATTTTTTAATATTTTATTCAATATGTTTTATAAAATATTTAGTGTCACTAATAGATTTATATTTATAATTTTTATAATATATATACATATATATATATATATATTAATATTTCTAAAATTTTTATTTTTAATTATATGCTAATCTATGACTAAGAGATAACACAACCTTGTATATTTCGGATCTGTTGTTATCGATATTTATATCTATTTTATTTTTAAAATTTATAAGTTTTTATAGAATTTTGAGTAGGAATAAAATATTTCTTGTTTAATTTAATATAATTTTAACTAACTAAAAAAATGACTTAAAAAAATTAGGACTTGTGTATTGGGTACCTTCTACAAATGTGTCCAACACCAGCACAAGCCAAAAATACAACACCAACAGGCAAAAAGTCCACAATGTTCAATCTCCAACTAGGAAAAAAAAAATACTCTCTACTAATATAATAATTAAATTAATAAATTTCAAAAAAAAACTTCTCTAAATACTTAAAGTTGGGAGGATTCTGCAATATTTTGTGAGAAAAAGAAAAGATATTACAAATATTTTGTGAAAAACAAACATGCTATTATATACAATATTTTTAGCATTAATTTTTTAATTTTTTAAGTGCAAAATTACAGTCAATATTGGATTTCTACCCAAATTGCTCTATTAACTTAGATTTTAAATTAAATGTCATATATATATATATATATATATATATTGTAATATTTCATCGATATATTGCTCTCCTGTTGTAGTTCTATTAAAAATGCAGCTCTTTGAAAGAATAATTGTATTTTTCAAAATGTCTCATGCCACATTTTTTGTCAGTTGTGCCATATACTTTGGGCATACCTGTCATGGTTAAAGGTATGTTATTCATGAGCCCAGCATGCCGCATGCCATGAGCCATGCCTCAAGCTGGCGTGATGTAGGTAGAGGTGTCAAACGGGCTGGCCCGGCATAGGCCCGAATTTTTTGAGCACAAGCGTGCCGCCGTGCCGGGCCAGGCACGGCACGGTTTAAAATACCCGGGCCCGCAGGCACGGCGGGCCGTGCCGTGCCTTGCCTGGCCCGCTCGGGCTTGCATGTCCGTACGGTTCGGGATTCAGGGGTCTTTTTTGCAGGTGGGGCCATCGTGGGGTCGGGCTCACGGGACACCCGGCACGGGACAAACCCGTGCCGGTGTGCCGTGCCGCGGGCCGAACCGTGCCGGGTCAAGCACGGCACGCCAGGTCTCGTGCCGAGCCAGGGCACGGCACGGGCCCGGGCAGGAATTTTTCCGTGCCGGGCCGGCCCTGGCACGGCTGAACCGTGCCGTGCCTTGTGTCGGGCCGGGCCCGGTTGACACCTCTAGATGTAGGTCTATGCATGATTCTGGACTGTGTTATGTTGTGGCTGTCATTGCTAATTTGTGCCATATCTCGGGTCGTGCTCGGGCCGCTTGATCCTCTTGACAACTTTAATTTTATTTAGACATGGAAAAAAAATTTTATTCATTATAATCTCAAATAGGATGTATATATAGAGATGTTACCTAGATATCAAGCGATATAATTAGAATTAATTTATATATTACAGAATATATTGTATGACATAAAATAGTTACTAAGAAATTAGTTTCTAAGATTTTCAAAAATAATCTTTTATTATTGGCTTAGAAAAGTAGATTAATAAAAATAATCTTTTATTATTGGCATAGTTAATTTTGTTTATTGTGTATATCATTAATATTTTAATTAAGAGAGATGTTAAGTTGAATTACTCAATTCAATGAGTATCTTCCGTCGATCGTTATAGTTTCAGATGAAGGAAATTTAGAGACTCAAATATTTTTTTTTTTTCGAAATTACTCAATACATAAATCGTACAATTTGTAGACATACAAATGGTACGATTTAATCATACAGAACATGAATAAATTTAATGAGAAAAAATATACACAAGTTTGATTTCTATGTACATGTAAAATGTAAATATTAATTAAAAAATTAAAAAAAAAAAATTAGTGTTGATGCTTCTTTTTTAATGAGGTCATATGACAAGATAATTAATTCTCTTATTTTTTTATTTAAATGATTATAATTTTTAGAAATAATGAGTTGAGAATTATTCAATTCAGAGAGGTCATTCGTGCATAATTTCAAATTAAAAATAAATATTATCATGCTTTACTTAAAATCTAAGTTCAAATAATTCTTCGGAATATCCATCTATTTCTACATACTTTGTTCAATTATTATTTCCTTATAAAACTTGAGATAATTCAATTATTTTATACTTAAAATCTAAGCTAGAATTATATTATTCATGTTTTATTACATATACTTATACATATAAATACATACATACATATATATATATATATATATGTAAGCAAACGTACACACACACACATGCGCGCGCGTATGTGTGTCCCAATAATCTTTTATTATTGTGTATATATTTTGTGTGTTCGTGTTTTAATATGTGAAAAACATGAATTTTGTTTGTTGATCATGTTGGAGGTTCAAATTACTTGTTCAGAAATTTGATCTTTGCAGGTGAGCAAATACATCACCGGTAGCCTTGAATGGGCGAGAGAGAATCTGACTGAGGCTGCAGCTGCGAGGGAAAGGTTTGTTCTCGGCACAAGTGTCGGCAGAAGGGTGGGTGCCGCTGCAACAATCAATTCTCTACTTTTTCTTAATTTGCTGGTGACCTGCCCGGCTGGGTTCTTTCCGGCAGCATCTAGGCGTTGGACTAGGGTGTGATTGGTGTTGGATTGCAGGCAGAAAGTGCTGCTGCGGCGGGGGAGAGTAGTTTTAGATCTTTCATGGTTGCTGTGCAGCGGTGTGGCAGCAGCGTGGCTGTGGTGCAGCAGTATTTTAGAAATTCGATATCTCGTCTTCTGCTGCCAATAGATGGAGCGCATGCGACTTCCTGCGAAGAGATGGCGGCAGCTCTGTCAGGCGCAGAAGATGTTGCTTACAGAGGACTGCAGCAGTGCATTGAGACTGTAATGGGCGAGGTTGGTGTCAAAGTTGGGTTCTTTTTCTAAACTGCATCTTTCTACCTCTGCGCCGAGCCGAGCCGAGCCGAGCCGAGCCGAGTATTAGGCAGGCTCGGCTCGGCTCGGCTCGGCTCGGCTCGGTTTTAAAGGAGTAGGCTCGAGCCTGTTCACGAGCCTGTTTACGAGCTGACGAGCCGAGTTTGAGGGTGCTCGGGCTCGGCTCGTTTAACTTAATAAACGAGGTCTAGCTAGCTTCTGACGAGCCGAACGCCGAGCAGCTCGCGAGGAGCTCGGCTCGGCTGCAGCCCTAGTGATAAAGTTGGGCTCTTTTTCTAAGCTGCATCTTTCTGCCTCTGTGCCTTCTGCTAATCAGCAGCCTGCACGTCTGTGTTTGCCCATCTGCTCCTGCTTTGCTGCTTCGCGTATGTGCGTTTTGTTTTTGTGGGCATCAGTAGTTTCTTTGCCAAAATCTCGCACAGGTAGAATGCTTGTTATCCGCAGAGCAAAAGGGCGTGGATTACAGGTCACCGGACGATGGGATTCTCCCCGATCACTGCCCTACTACTGCTTGCGCAAGGTACTGCTCTTAGATTGCAAAAACTATGCTTTCCCAACCAACTTGGTGTGGGGTGGGAGTTATTGATCTCGACAAAATAATTGAACCTTAATAAAGTTTTAATTAATAATTATATTAGTGAATTAAAGAATAATTAGTATGTTGTGCTGGATATATAGGTGTCAACCGGGCCGGACCGAGCCAGCCCGGCACGGAAAAATTCTGTGCCCGGGTTTGGCTCGAGCCGTGCCGTGCCGTGCCTAGCCCGGCACGGTTCGGCCCGCGGCATGGCACACCGGCACGGGTTTGTCCCGTGCCGGGTGTCCTGTGAGCCCGACCCCACGATGCCCCTCCCGCAAAAAAAGACCGTGGGTCGGGTCTGATTCGACCCGACCCGTGGTCCCCCATATCCCGAACCGCTCGGACAGGCAAGGCACGGCCCACCGTGCCGGGCCCGGTTATTTTAAACCGTGCAGTGCCAGGCACGACACAGTACAGTAACCGTGTCTGGCCCGGCTCGTTTGACACCTCTAGCTAGATATGTAGAGAAAAAAGAAGATGGAATGATGATTAATTTTTTGGCAATTTGTTAAATTATTATTAACCAATAAATGGAGCAATTTAAGGAGAAATTAATTAAAATCATTATATACAATTTTTCAAATTTTAATTTTTGAATTTTTTTTTTTATTTTTAATTTGTTTACGTTCACATTTTTTTTTCTAAATTATCTATGCAAAATACCATGTGATGAAGTTGATAATTATAAAATAAAAAAGAATAATAATACTCAATAAATAATATTGCATAGCTCTTGCCCTTGTATAATGGGCGGACATATTAAGCCAGTCCACAAGTTGGTTGCTCTGATTAAAAGTATAAAAAATAAAAATAAATAAATATAAATCATAGTATCCCTATTAAGCTGATACATAAGAGTTCATAATACTCACGGTTTGGGTCGTGTCGAATTCGTGTGCCCTACGGCCAGGGTACCAGGCCGTGCCAGGCTAGGCACGACTTAATCGGGCCGTGCCTTGGGCCAGGTTGTCCGGCCCGTTTGACACCTCTAATATATATATTCTTATTTATTTATTTATTTATTTATTTATTTTCCATGTTTATTCTTAAGTCTCAAAATAATTATGTGGCTTAGATGGAATAGATCCCAATTATTTTTTGATTTTCCATGTTTGGCACCTCACAAATAATGGATTAAGGAATTTTATTCGCCCAGGGGTCTACTTATTGTATTCGAGGAAGCACGGACACGGCTCGCTACAGTCGTGTCCGACACCTGGACACGGTACGGACACGGCACAGATACGTGTCCGATACGCCACGTGGTGTATCATTGATCAATCCGTATCCTTTATGTCACGTAGCGTATCGGACGGTTGCGTCGGCTGTCATATCTATGTCAATAGTGCTTGACGTCCGACGACGTCCAGTGGCCAACGTCGCCGCATGGGCGGGCGCGATTTGAGTGGAGAGGTAGGGGCGGGTGCTATGTGTGGGGATACAGGACTGGCATAAAATAAAATAAAATATTTTTATTTTATAAAATAAAAAAATATATATTTTTATAAAATATAATTATAAATATTATCTTATAAAATAAAATAAAATATTTTTATTTTATAAAATAAAAATATATATATTTATTTTATAAAATATTTTAATTTAATTTATTTTATTTTATAAAATACCTATTATTTATAAAGAAAATAGTTTTTATTTTTTATTTTATTTTTTTTATCATTCCGTATCCTAGTCGTATCCGTATCATAGTTTTTTAGAATTTGCCGTGTCCCCGTATTCTGTTGTGTCTTCGTATCCTGCCGTGTCGTATCCCTGTATCCGTGTCCGTGCCCGTGCTTTTTAGATTGTATTAAATCATATATATTTTATCTTTTAATTCAAAAAAAGTTTGATTTAGCAAAATAATATTGCTAAAAAAATAATATTACAAATATATATAAAATGTGAGATATTGTTGTGATTGTTTTCTTACATTAAATTCAATAAACAGCACTTAATTGCTCTCTCTCTCTCTCTCTCTCTCTCTCTCTCTCTCTTCCCCCTTGTTTTGTTAGAGTTGTGGCGTATCTTTCACGCGTACTTGAGGTAGCATTCACTGCTTTAGAAGGCCTCAACAAGCAATCATTCCTCACTGAATTGGTATGATGATTTTCTTTATTTAATTCCAGTTAACCCCTCAGCATCTACTCCTCTGCTTGCTGTTTTTGTGGGGTCTTGTTTGGTATTTCACAGCTGCTAAATAATGCACCGTGAAATATGTTGTAAGGAATTTAGGGCTGCAACTTGGATGGGTTAGCCCAGAGTAAGTGGAGCCCAACCTGATGCTTGGGCTAGCTTGGACACTCTTCTATCTAGCTCGGGTTGGGCTTGGGTTCATTTCTATCAACCCGATATAAATTGGGCTTCCATCACGGCTTTCTTTGCCATTTGGGCCTGCAACTCATGCTGGGTCAGCCCGAATAACCCGAACCTTTGCCTGAGAAAAAATCAGGTTCGAGTGAAATAATCCTTGGTTTCTGGTCGGGTCGAGGTTAAGCATCTTCAGCCCGAGTAAAGTTCAGGCTGGGTTCGGGTTGGCCCCGAACCATTGCAGCATGAGTTTCATAATGGCAAATTGGGTTGGGTTCGAGCTGATGAGTCTAGGTTGAAATTAAGATTGTCATAACTCGGGTTGATCTTTTTAAATTCGGGTTGCCCCTCAACCCGACCCAACCTGCCCTAGTTGTGACACCATTGCCGTTCAACACAAGCCCTCATTCTAGTTGCCACGGGCCTGGGCACGGAATAAACTCGTGTCAACCGTGCCGGGCCGGTTCACACCTCTAGTTGGAGATGCTCTAATTAGCAAAATTAGTCAGGAGCTCATCTTGAGACATCTTGGCCTCCATAATTCAAGCCTAGTGGACTGTTGTTCTTGTTTCAGGGAAATCAGTTGCACAGGGGGCTGCTCAATCATTGGCACAAGTTCACATTCAGTCCCAGGTATGGAGTGGAGACCATTTCTGAGCATGTAGCGTAGCTTGAGTGCGTGCGTGCGTGCGTGCGTGCGTGCGTGAGTGTGGGTGAGGAAGATGGAAAACTTTTGTTAGATCGCAAAATTTCTGATGCGACGTTACCCCGTTTCTCTTGGTTGTCGTGTCGTCTTCGACAAGTGGAGGATTGCGGCTGAAACGTGATATAATCGAGTATGCCGAGCTCGTGCGCACGTTTAATGCTCCCTCGGTCGACGAGAAGTTCGAACTGCTGGGCACGTAAGCCTCCTTCCTCTCTGTGTCGTGCCTTCGTGAAAAATCATGAAAACCATAAGTGATGATGGTGTGCTGAAGAAGGAAATTGTTGCGCTGCAGAATGGCGAATGCCTTCGTCGTGGCTCCCGAGAGCCTTTCGACTCTGTTCGAGGGCACCCCCAGCATTCGGAAAGACGTACAGCGGTACGATTGCCGAGGCCATCGTTTTGCTGCTGCTCACAGTTTCTTCTCTGGTTAATATGCCCACAGTTTCTTCTCTGGTTTCTCCAGGTTTATTCAGCTCAGAGAGGACTACAAGAGTGCAAAACTCGCGTCCAGGCTTGGCTCCTTGTGGGCCAGCTAGCCCCCATCCCCGCCCCAATTGATTCTCAGCTCGCACTCCGTCGTTTCAAGAGTTTTTGTTCTTGTCCGTTTTCCATTTTTTTTTATTTCTCCCGTAAAGCTGCCTCCTTTATTCCCAAAATTTTCTTGTTGGTGCCTATCAGCACCAATTAATTGTATGCAACATGAAAATTCAAATAAGATTTTATTTATTGCATTTTTATTTTTTTGGTTAGAATCGATTTATATTATTGTGTTTATATGCTAGTTGTTATTGAAAATTAAACTAATAACTAATATCATGGTTATTCTCTTAATTAATCTCTAACAATTATATTTTAATCAATTATCGTGTTTAATCAACTAGTAGTGGATCAAGATAAGGCATAATAATCAACTAATATGAAAAATTCGACTAACTTTTTGTTTTAATTTCTCAATTTCATATATTCTAGTATATTTTCCAACAAGTTAATAAATCCATAATAATAAAAGTTGAAAATAATGTTCATATGACATTTTTGAGCATATTAATTTAATAAACAGATGCTCGTGAATTTTTTCATGTTATCAATTTTGCATAGCAAGGACGGGGGTATTTTGGGGTTTATGAACTTTAGAGCTTCAAATTATTAATATTTTTTTGATCGAAGCGCCAAATCACACACCAATAATCTTGGGGCTTATGCATGTATATACGTGTGTGTGTGTGTGTGTGTGTGTGTGTGTGTGTGTGTGTGTGTGTGTGTGTGCATGCACACTTACTTGACAGGAATTTATAAATGTGAAAACTATGAGAAATAAAGTGAATTTAAGGCAATTACATGCGTGCGATATGGACCATAAAATGGCTTAAGCCACCTTGCCTTGGATAACAAACGTCTGATGGACACATGAATAATAAATAACCAAGTTTTCCTCTGAAGGCATCAAAATTACAATCAGAAGAAAAAATTTATAAATATTCTGTCTGACGACCATAAAGATGCCCCACCCCATTCCAGCCGTGGCAAGCCTGTCATATAATCAAACCTGTTCGTATACCACAGCATTACTATATTTCATATTTGAATATTTTTTTATTTATATAAAATAAAATTGAATATATATATATATATATATGATGGTGAAGTAAAAAATTATTTTGTAAGGTATAAGAGTAAAAGTATGTTTTTTTTTTTTTTGTTTTAGATAATATATTAGGGCTTTCTTGTTCAGCACTAGCTCCTAATAAAATTATAAAATTTAGATTATTTAAATATGTGCGTAATATAAAGTACTAATTAAATTGTATTGGTAATAAATTAAAAAAATTTAGACTAGGAGCATGGCAATTATATTAAAAAATATTTTAAATTTAATAAAAACTTAATAATTCAAAATATTAAAAAACATAGTGTAACGTGGGCAACATCGATATATGAAATATCTAAAATATGAAATATGAAATTCGAATTCATGATATTATGACTCAGCCATAATATACGTGTGAGTGTCATATAATTATATTTAATTAATATGAAGTTCAAAATAAAATATATACTATTATATTTAATAATACTTCATATTAGACATGCATACCATAGAACATAAACTTAGTAATATGAATTAAGTCTTTACTGGTTAAAATATATTTAAAATTCAATAAAATCTATTAACATATTAAATCTAAAAAAATTTATTCATCGCCCAACTAATAAAACCTTTATGACAAAATATAATTCAGAGGTAATATTTTATTTTTTTAAAAAATTTTTAAATTTTAATACAATATAATAAACATGTGTTCATTGGTATACGATATCATGTTTTTTACGGTGCTCTTAAGAGTATATGGACATTATTACAAAAAATATTTAAATAATAAAGAAAAAATTAAAAAAAACTAGTTAAAATATAATAAAATTCATATGCTTAATAGCAAACCCATAAAACTATAAGATAAAATTTATAAACAAAGATTATATAATTATAAAAAATAAAAATGATAAACAATTTTAAAAATATTATCATGTTCGAAGGAGTAAAGATGAAAGAGCTAGCTAGGATTAAGAACGAGCCAGGGCCAGCCACCATGCTTGCCATGACCATAGCCGCGAGCTAGCCCAACTCCTAGCATGATCATGCCCTGGTGGCTAGCCAACAGACACTTGCCCATTGTACTGCGCATTATCCAAGAGACCGAGGCCAATCAACCATGATAAGATTTTGTAGGACACGTACCCCACAGATGATGTGCCCTACTTCTCAGGATGCCCTCGCTTGGTCCTACGGCGAGCAGTGCTGTCCTTTGTATTATTCCGGGTAGCCCTTGCTGGTCTTTTGCTGCACGGACCAACGAATTAAAAAATAAAAAAAAAAAAAAAAATCACCCTTGGTCTGCATTTAAATATGGAAATGTAAAACATATAGATCATCAAGCACGTGACTGACCAAAAAATAGCAAACAAGGTGCTCAACAAAAGGAGGATCGGAAGCGCCAGCCAAGCAGAAGCCTTATATTAATAAAAATAAAAATAAAAATAAAAAAATAATAATAATAAAAATGAAAAAGAGACTATGCCAGCAGCGGCATACCACAAACCAGACGAATTCCTCGGTTGCCAATGGGCCGGTCAGCTCTCGCCTCTTCAGAGTCCTCTCCACGGTGTGTTGCAGCTTGGCAGAAACACAAAATAAGTCATACTTACACAATCAGGTGTACGCCCAACTCACCACCACCGTCGTCGTCGTCGTCGTCGTCGCCGTCACCACACGGAATAAGCAATTACATGCCACGAGCTATCTGAAATCCGTACCTGCCGGTGGCGCCTTGTTGCAGAGTCGACGAACCGTGCGCAGGCGCCTAGCAGTTGTTTTTTGTACGGCCTTATAGCGGCCTTCATCTGGCGGACACGGGGCTTCATCGCGTCGGCAACACGATCAACGTACGGCCTGCTCAGCTTCCTAGCCTCCTGAGGCCAAACTGGGCATTTCACATCGACGCGCGATACGGGAAGAGACTCTTCTTCATGACAAAAAAAAAACACACAGACAGGCACCTTGAAGTAGGGATCGACGAGCTCTTGTGCTCTGAGCATGTGGGGAGCCAGTGCCCGGCTCGATACTTCGAGAGCCTCCATCGTCTTGGCCGACAATAACTGCAAGTATGGCCCCGTCGCCGCAATCATCTCTCGGCATCTGCATTCGGCAGGAGAGACCAGCACCTTCAAGAGGCAAAAGAATAAAAATTAATCTGCAATTTTCTCCTCGATCAGATCTCCGCAAGTCGTTCTAGGGTTTATCCCCGTGTTTTCTTTGTTCCTACTTCGGCGCCCACGCCATGGGCTGCCCAAATTCACTCTCCCTCTTTATTTCACCCGCTTGCTCATCCGACGGCAGTCGAGGGGGACGACCGAGTCACTTCGTTTCCATGGCGCGCACAGCAAGCACCCAGCAGGTGCAGGAGAGGCAGGGGACGACCCGAGTCACTACTAGGACCAGGGTGGTAAAATAAAATTTAAAAAAGCAATCTTTATAAAAAATTGAAATGTTATACTTGGAATTATCATATTCCATCCTGGGTCCAGTCCAAACTAGCCTGGTTTTATCGACCTGGGCTAGACGTGCCGTGCCGTAGCTCCAATTTTTGGAAATGGACATTCCAAGAACACCGCCACTGACTAGTCCCAAAAAACAGCATTTCGGAGGAGGCGCACAGACAATTTTTGGAACCAATTTACTGGAGACAGAGTCGCAAGTTCCAGTTCTTGGTGCTGAGTCTAAAACCAGTCACTTTTTAGGAACCGCACCTCTCCGGATGCAACCTAACCACACATGGACGAAAGGAACATCAGACCAACACTTTTAAGGTGACTAATATGGTGGCGGCGGCTAAGGTTCCTGGTGGGGAGGATTTGTAGACCCTAAAGAGTGTCCCCTCCACCCTTATTTTTCTCTCTGCCATAGGTGTCTGGTTTGGAGAAGGTGCGCACGAGCTGTTTTGCAAGTCGCACACCCAATGTGAGCGCCTAACAGTGCACACAAGCGCACGACCAGTGCAAGTTGGTGCACACAATGATTCACCGAGGTGCAAGGTGGTGCAGTCCATTGTGACTGAGGGTGTGCACGCGATGGTGCATGCAGTGGTCACCCTAAAGACAATTGTTGGCTATTATTTATACAAGAGGCCGACAGCATTAAGCAGTAATGAGAAAGACTGTCTGGCTACCAAAATCATTCATTCAGAAATTCTCACATAGTTCATTCACCATGATACTTACTAAAAAATATCATACAAGATAATAGTCTTGTATAATATTTTTTACATTATTATAATAAATTATTTGTATTATATTTTATATAATTTTTTTATTATAAAATATTATAATTATCAATAATAAATATTTGAAAGTCGCCTGATAATATGTTATTCAATTTAATTTTTTTTTTTATTTTTTCATATCATACTTATTCATGATAATCATGTTAATTTACTTTTTGTGAATTATCTTTCCGAGTAATTTTACTCTGATTTGTCTCTAATCCTACTGATATTTATTTACAAGAATGAAAGGCTGAGAAAATTTCCATTTAAAATTGAACAGAATAAATTGTATGTTCTCTATTCAATGGTAAGATTTCACCCTACGTGTTTTAGTGTTTTTAAGTCATTACTTGTGTATTCTCATTTTAATCATTCATTAAATATTATTGATCAAACTGTAAATATTTTATTCTATTATTTAAAATATTTTTATCATAAAATATGAGATATATTAGCTAAAAAAGCATACCTAAATTTCATATTCTACATGTTAGTCTAATTTGAGTAGGAACACATTCAATTTGATGTACTCAAATATATTGGAACAGAACGAAAAATATGATCGGAGAGAAATTTAAATATCTAATTAATTTTATTAATTATTACTCGAGATACATACGAATATATCACTTTCATGATAAATCATAATTTTTTTTATATTTTAATGATATTTTATAAAAAAATAAAAATTAATCTTATAAAAATATTAAAAGATTATAAAATTTAAATTTATTAGAATATATGTCAGAGTCAAATTAATTTAATACTTATTATATTGATCATGTGATTATACACCAGTCATCAATATATTGGCACGCATTAACAGAATTAGATTGCTTGAGAAATATTATATATCTAATATAGACGACTCGGACAATCTTATTTAGAAATAATATTTCAAAATATTTTTAAAAATATATAATTTTAATCATTTTGTATCACATCAATCAAATATTCTCTTCTTATCATTCTCAGTGTATATCCTTTCACATCTTACATCCAAGAAAGATACTATATAGTTAGTCTCTTATAATTTTTGAGTAGGCTTGGTTTGTCCTCTATTGCTCTCTAGGATGGGATAAATGATGATCTAGATTTTTGAAAAAAAAAATAAAAAAAAAAATGTTTTGCACAAAAAACCTTAGGCAAACATTCAATTCAAACACAAACTCTAGATTTTTGGCGTCAGAAAATTTAAAAAAAAAAAAAAAAAAAAAAAAAAAATCAGCAGAAAAATCAAGCACACAAGCAATCAACTAAAAACAGAGGAAAACACAAGATCAAACAAAAAGCAAGGAGAGTTACAGTTTGAATTGTTTGCAGATGAGGTTCAGCCCATTTTTCTGCTCGTGCCTTTTCCTCCAGCGCCTAAAACAATTTTCAGATGTGAGCTATGGCCGCAAGTTCCTTGCAACCAGCAAAAATTGAGAGCTCAGAAACAGCAGCACGGAGAGAGTACCTTTTGAATCGCCCATTCCAAGAGAGGCTTTCCATGAGCACCCCAGTGTGCACGACACAAGGACTGCGCCACAACACATCAGCAGCTTTCACAAAACAGTTACATCCAAAACAGGAGGCTGCCACAGTACGATACCTGATAATAATCAAAATATGGAGCAAGCCAGGGTGGAAGCCATGCAACATTGACCTGCCCATGAATCACAACAACAAAAAATGCAGTAATTTAGAAGGGCACAGTCAAGTATGAATCTTTTTCATGTGAGAAGGCTGCTGATGAGAAATTGATCTCAACAAATTCTATAGGCAACTACTCCAGCCCTCTTAACCCTCCCTTCGCCATGAGATAATAGCAGCCTGTGTTGCACGGACACGGGGATACGACACGGTCAGGATACGGGGACACGACAAATTCTAAAAAACTAGGATACGAATATGGCTAAGATACGTCATGATAAAAAAAAATAAATTTAAAAAAATAAAAATTATTAATTATAAATATTATGTATTTTAAAATAATTTAAAATACTGTATTTTAAAATAACTTAAAATTCTGTATTTTAAAATAATTTATTTATCTTGAACATATCAGAAGTAATTTAAAAATTACTTATGATATAACATATTTAGCTGACTCTACTATTTATGAGAGAATTATTTTTAAAAATAACTATATAATTATGAACATATCAAATATAATATATATAATCAATATAATTAGTTATTTTCTAAATTTTTCTTGATATATTAACCTTGACATAACTCTTCGCATACTAAAATATGTGAAGAAATCTTTTGCACTTAAAATCTCTTTCAATGATCATGAACACTTACAGTTAATCAAGTATTCAATTTTAAATTGGATAGTAGCACGGATCGCAATGAGGTCTATAATAGAGTTCTACATTTTTCTTTAATAAAACCTTCTCTCTTAAAAAATAAAAAAATAAAAAATAAAAATTTATTTCAATGTCATGTACATAGACATAGCTCACAGTGATTGTAACAATTACTTGTGTGATACTCTTGATATGATATTTGCTCGATGAGATCAAATATATAAAAATAGATTGTTTTCTCAAAAAAATAATTCAGATTGAAATCATTATTATAGGATAAATTCAAAAAAGAGAATAGTAATCAAAAATATTATAAACTTGTATGTTAGTCTGATATAGGATGTAATATTTTTTATTACTTTATTTTTATTTTACTTTTTTAGGGAAACACCCAACACTTAGACTATCTCAATTACTTTTGTACATTATATAAGAAAATTTAATATATAATTTTTATTATTCGAGTATTATTGCATTAATATGATTTATTGTCTTAGATATTGTGTGACTTGAACAAATTTAAACAGAAAAGAAAGCCAAAAAACAAAATCAATCAACATAAACACATCACTTTGTGATAATAACTGAAAATAGAATCAAAATCAAGCACGCAAAAGTGAGAATTGAAAACCTCTAGCAGTTGTTTAGTTTTTGAAGCAGCCTCAAGCTTCGCCTTCATCACTTCTTCCTAATTAAAAGACATGGGGAAAAAAAAAATACATAAGGACAAACATTTTCAACAATGTCATCTTTTTAACCAACAAATCATGAACACCTCAGAAACTTTAAGTGCACGCTCCATTTTGCGGACTTTGCTCTTATGCCCATCATTAATTTTGTTGAGCTGTTACAGTGTTACCCATAAAATTATCTCGAGATAGATAATAAGAGAGGAATCCATAAGTTTGAACAAAGCGTACAAGAAGCAAATGTAAAATCAAGGCAAAAAAAAAAACAAAAATTAACAATTAAACTATAGGCATTAAAGACAACACACGAACAGGAAACAAATTTATAATCATTTGGGTCAATAGTTTCAATACCATTTAGATCATCTTGCCTAAGCAAAAAAAAGGACATTTCTCCACATGAATTTCATAAATTTTATTAACTTTGCATTATTAACTTAAAATTTCATAAATTTTAGTAGTTAAAATGATTTTGACTTAAAATAAAAAAAAAAACAAATAACATAGAATTATTAACTTTTGCATTATGATAAATTTTATAATACATTGAAAAGAAGCAAGCAAGAAATCTTCTAGGAAATATGTACTTAATGTACCATCAGAGAAAAGAAAATTAAGGGTTAAATGATGCGATGCGCTTACGACTCCTAAATTGCAACTCACTAAGGAAGAAGATTTATTTGAAGTTTCTAAAAAGTATAGAGGATTATTAGGAATTTGAATTACCTTACAATGACTCGTCCATATATTGCGTTCTCAATTAGACAAGGTATCAAGTATAGAAACCATGAGCATACCAGAGTGTTTCTCATATAGAGATTGGGCATGGCCATAATCAAAAAAAAAAAAAAAAAAAAAGATCTACCACAAGGTATAATGCTTGTGTTGGAGAAAATCTAATCTAATGAAAATGCAAGAAACAAAATATTTTCACATGTTCAAATATAGAATCAGAGTATAGAACCATGACATAGATGTGTATGAGATGAAGTGGATATATCATCTCTTGATGGAAAAAGGTATTAAAACCTAGGTGCTAGCAAAACTCTAGTGTGACAGTCACAATGTTCTTTATTTTGCATTCAATTTTAAATTTCAAGAATGAACTAAACATAATGTAATAATCTACTATTTAATCCATGAAAACTAAGAATTAAAATATCAATTTCTACGGATATATCAGTACTTGGATTTTACATATATATCAGATATATCGAAGATATATCAATGTATTTTTATATATAAATATTAATAAATGATAAATATATCGATACTTAGAATTTATAAATATTTCGAAGATATATCAGTGGATATATCGGAAATTTTTACCTTTAAATACAAATAAGATTAATATCCAAAAAAATGTGAAAACATGAGAGTAGCTAAGAGGTAATTTCACAGAGGCCATAAATAGAGTGTGGGTTAATAATTTGAATAGCAAATTAAACATGATTAATATTTATGCTTAATCGTGAGGAGGAATATTATAAAATAAAAATAATGTAGATCTATAATGAATAAGTGTAGGAGATTATGAACTATTAGTTGACTATCCAATTAGGCTAATCAATATCTTAGTCTATTACATTCGAGATTAAGATAATTTATGATAATAATGATATATTATTATGCAAAATGTGATGTCTTATATATTTTCTTATGGATTAGTCTTTTACGTTGCACTTTAACTAATATAATCCCTCCAATTACTTTGAAAAAATACAATATAATTATAAGAGATAATAATTATCTAATTATTAATAGATAAAATAGAGTTTATACGTGATAATGGCATACTCGGTATGAGACAAAGTAGAGTAAGATGATCACGACAACCTATAAAATTTTATGAATCATGAATCTATTTAAGAAAATTAAATTTTCAATTATTTTTGTCACTATTCACTATTATAATAGTCATACAACAATATATACACTCTAATATAATATTTCATAAATAAATAAAACACAAAATCAATTTATTTCTTTTTTAGAAAAATGATTCAACATAAGACCAAAATCACAACTTACATTTATAAAACAAACTAATAAACCAACATTTTTACAAATACTATGAGAATATCTTAATTATTTCTTTTTCGTCCATGTTATGTGTTCTAGTCTAAGTATTTACATATCAACATGCAGAAAGTTATACTTTTTGTTTTGTTTTTTAGTTTTTTTTCCCTCTATTACCTTTATTATGGGAGCACTTAACATAAATTATTTACATAAATTATGATTTCATTTTATATTTAATTTTAAAATATATTTTGAGTTTATTATTATTTTGAAGCTCTTTTATCCAACGAATATATTAGATAAAAATTTATTTCGGAAACCTCATTTTAATTATGCACACTCAATGGTCTACAAAAAATAAATGTAAAATAGTAATAACTAACACCCAATAACATAGTACATAAATATCACAAATATAAATCTTAAAAAATAATGGAATATATTATAAATTAATAAAAATCTTCCCAAAATTACTTATAATATGATCAATATCTAACATACATAGAAAGACAAGGAAGACATTTTATATCTTCTCTCTATTAAACAGTCAATAAATCTTAGTATAATTTATTTAGTAATAAAAAACTCAACTTAAAATTTGCATTGATGGTTAAATATCAGAATAAAGAGAAACTAACTAATAATAACAAATTAAATGAGAATTGTTTATTCTATTCAAAGAATAATATTTCTTTCAAATATATATACACACATGTGATGCATAGGCACATTTTAGCACTTGATCTCAAAAAATTTTATATATATATATATATATATATATATATATATATGTATGTATGTATGTATGTATGTTTATATGTATATATGTATATGTATAAAAAAACAATTATTTTTTTGTATTTTGACATCAGAACTAGACAAAAATTTAATTTTTGAGAAAAAAATAAGATTGAAATTCACTTGATTGATGATACTAATACAGCTCATAGAGAACACATAAGGCATGGGAAGGCACAAATATGTCCAAGATAATGACATCACATCCAATAATATAGAATTCCATATGCTGACATAATTTAAGTTCTTGTTGATGACTCTAAAAAAAAAATAATAATTACATGTGACATAATTATTTGTTCTTCAATTTATTATCCAAAAACATGTGAATTATCTCAATCGAATTAATCTTGTTTTTATAGGGCAGGCCATTGCGCATTTTATATCATGGTATTGCTATGAATTCTTTTAATGACACGTGTCTTTTATCAACAATCAGCATGAACAATTTAAGACATTAGAGAGAACTTACACCATCAATCTTCATGTTCAGTTCATTGACTTTGTCCATTGCATCGCTTGCTTGATTCCCTAGGGCTTCTTTCTCCAAGCTGCGACTTTCTAACTCCATTTTAAGTATGGAAATCTGCAACAAAAGAAGATTTGTTCATTTTGTTGCAGAAAAGAGGAAAATTGATCATCCAGAGCAATAGTTAGTCAACTCTTAAGTATTGTCACCTCCTTTTCCATTTCACCAACACGGGCATGCGCTCTTCCCACCTGCTCTGCAGCATCAATAGTCCTTTTCTCCTATTTATCAGAACAACGCCATCGAATGTGGTCGTGACTCATTTTCATGTTGTGCAACGACACAATTGTAGAGATTAAATGAAAAGACCGCACTGCGAGGTGCAGGTGCTGGTACAATCCGAGGAACACCCCAGCCATTGAGGTGCATTGGCAATAAGCAATGCAGAGAAACTGTGTTCTAACCTGAAGGGAGGATATTTCACTGCGCATGGAAGTGATGATGTCAGACTTCTCTTGAATTACTTTCTCTTTCTGAGAAATTATGCTATCCTTCGTCTTCGATTCTTGTGTTTTCTCATCGATTTGCCTCTCTTTACCAGTCCCGTGACATAAAAAATCATATCAGACTACGAAAACCATTTCAAAAAGCAACCCTGCTCATATTTTTAAATTGGATACTGCAGATTCACGTTAGGACTGTTTTTGCCAAAAATGCGGGGCTTGCATGCAAGGAAGGAGCAGTGAGTGTTATTCAACCGAGGTATTCCATATTTCGGCTGAACGAACTAGTTATCAATAACAGTTATAGATAAATGAAAAGCGAGCTGACCCAGGGCATGGATCGTGGACCGTAATTGTTCCAGCTCCATTCTCGAGGCAGAAGACGGGGCTGCGCCCGATTGAGCGGGAATGCCTGGTTCCATGGAAATGTCGGCTGCAAGGACCCCCGATGTCAGGAACAACAAGAAGAAAACGAATCCACGCTTGAGGTTCGCCATGAATAGTTTCGCCAGCTGAACTCGGACTGGGAAGGAAGGGAAGCTCCGGGTCAAGTTTGGAGAGCTTCCGCCCTTTCCGCCTTTAATCTATTTCCTTATTAATCTGCAGGCTCTGAAAAGCCGGAGATGGGTTCCAGAATCTATGTCTTGTCTCGGGTCACGGTCAAAAAGAAAACAGGCGATTAAGCGAGCCTTTTTTTTCCCGTTTTTGAGAATTTCTCTCATCGACTCATAATAAGATAGGATGACTTGTGTTATGCTCTGTATAAATAAATTAATTACAAAAATCAAACTTAAATTTTATTATTTCTAAAAAATCACATCTAAATGAAAAAATAAATATTTAAGTTTTAAAGTATTATTAATAATAAACCTAAAATTACCCATGGAATACCACTTAAGCAAAAAATAAATAAAAATTAGTTTTTCAATTCCAATTTGAATTGATTTTCCAAAAAAAAAAAAAAACAAAAAAATTGTTTTAAAATATTTTTCAAAGACATATATATAAGTATAGAAACTTATATAAGTATGTATAGGTATACAAACTTATATAAGTATATATAGGTATATATATATATACCTATAATTACATACATACATACATACATACATACATATATATATATATATATAAACCTATAATAACTTATAAAAGTATATATAAACCTATAATTACGTGTGTGTGTGTGTGTGTGTGTGTGTGTGTGTGTGTGTGTTATTGGAGCATTTAGGATTATATGAAATCTCATATGGAAGACTTGATAATTTTAAAATATTTTATTAAGTGAAAATTAGAAGAGATTGCTTCTTCTTCATTAAGCTTTGATCATCATATAGGTGGCTAAAATATATAGCTCGTGTCATCCCAGCTCTTATTTGCTATAAAATGTGAACTAGTAGAATTAGGAACAAATTTAAGGGTTAAAAGATGGAGTAGAGACAAGGTGCATGAGAAACCCAAAAATTCATGAAAAGATAGAGTCGTGACATCAACATTGTACCATAACATTCAACTTAAAGTGGTGCTTGAATTCTTAAAGAGTATGAAGACTTCTCTTAGAGAGAAGAGCAAGAAAGAGAGGAGCAGAATAAGATAGTAATACATTCCAATCTTAGGTATCATGACTTTAACCTCAATTAGGGACAATTCCAAGAAAAAACAATAGGCAAGTTCAATAATAATTGGGTTTTTTTTTTTTTTGAAAATTAGTTTGGGCATTCATTGGGAAAGCTAAAATCTATTAGAAAACCTTCCACACATTTTATTTGATTTTATCCCTAATATATGGCTAAATTGAATTCTAGAATTGATTATATAATTATACTATGCTAAATAATTGAATTGAAGAGATGATATTTGTTTATAATGTGTTTGGATATTGCTGGATATTGATACACTTGAGAAATAAAAATTAGTGGGCAATGATAAGTATGTTATGGGACATACTCACGTGTTTTGAATAAAAGGAAGTCAAAGTTCTTTTAACCTTATTGCATGAAATAAACCAATATTTACAATTTTTTATGTTGAAATAAACCAATTAGGTAGAGTTTCAACCAAAACTGATGCTTAGACTATGCTAAATATCAATAGTTAGACTATCAAAACTTCTTTTACTCCATCAAACATCTCTTCTATCTATACTAGATTTTTAGTATATTGTTTTACCTCCTTATCCATTTATTATTTCAGTTTTGCTTCAGCTATAATTATTTCTTAGATCTTTTCTTCATTGGATGTCATAGTTCTTTCTTATGTGCTGGCTTGTCCTTTTTCTTCTTAGATCTCTAAAATCATGTTGCTGAGTATGATTATGACTTTGTCTTTTAGCTTTTCCCTGCTCTTTTCATTATGAACTCCAAATTCTTGGTGTTGTGCACTATCATAGCTATGCACAGTAGCAACGATATCCTTAATCTTTTGAAATTACTAATTCATTTTGAATCACCAAAGTCACTGTTGTGCACAACCACGACTTAGTCTTGATATTTTCCTTGGTTATTTTTATTATGTAATACCAAATTTAGGGTGCCGTGCACAATCATGGTTTTATTTTTGAGATTTTTTTGGTCATTTTTATTTTGTAGCACCAAAATTATGATACTGTGTATGATAATGATATTGACTTCAAAATTTTCTTGGCTATTTTCATTATGTAGCCCTAAAATCATGGTATTGTTTGCAACTATAACTTTATCTTTGATTAGATCTTCCATAATTTTTATCTCAACTTTGTCTTTCTTAATTACTCCCTCAGCCTCTCTTCGAAGTTGTCGGTATAAAATTCCTCCAAAGTTGCGGCTTCGAATAATGCCAAAACCTCAAAGTAGTTATCGTCATTTTTTCCTTATTTTCACAATTTTAAAATAGTTTTTCCTCATCATATTTCTCATAATATTTCTCATCTTATCATTTTTTTTTTTATATATCTAGAATTACTCTTCTACTTCATCTCATTCGTCTTTGTCTAGCCAAAAGTCCTCTATTATAAAAAGAAGCACATCACTTAAATACTAAACCAATAAACTTTCAACTGCCTAATCCTTTAAACTCTTAAACCCTTAAAACTCCAAAGACATATTCTCCTAAACCTTTAAACCCATACACTTAAATCCCAATGTCTCAAAAGTCCTAAATCCTTAAATCCTAAGCTGCAATCCATAAATCTTATTTTATTGTCATCTTTATAATTTTAATTATATAAAAGTTTATTTTTTTTTCTAAAATATTTATTACAAAATATATTATAAGTGAGATGAATATAATTTGAAAATTTTGTCTATCATCAAGTTACTATATAATCTTATAAAAAAGATAGAAACATTTTAAAGCCAAAAAATTATTATTTATAATATGTTTTACATAAATTTTGAATCATTTTAAGTATTGTAAAATATATTTTAATAAATATTTATCTCATTTATAATAGTATATTAATTTATTTTTTGGTCATTAATATAATATCAATAATTAAACTAGCTTATAATGAATTAAAATGATATAATATTCTTATGATTATTATAATTAAAATATTAAGTATAAATATTAAAATTTAGATTTAAAAAAAAAAATTAAAATTATTGTATTGCCACTTGCTATAACCTTAAAAAATGATACAAAATTTAAAAAAAAAAATTTATTTCATTTTTAAAATTAAATTTATAAACACCTAAACACATTAAACTCATAAACCCCTAAATTTATAAATCCCTAAACTCCTAAGCTACTAAATCTCTAAACCTCTAAACACTAAAACCCCAAAACTTTTAAATCCATAGACCTCTAATCTCCTAAAACCCTAAATCCCTATACTCTTAAACTTCAAAACCCCAACACCCCTAAATATATAAACCCCAAAACTCATAAACTCAGAAACTCTTAAACCCCTAAATTCATAAACTCAGAAACTCTTAAACCCCTAAATTCATAAACCCTTGAATCCCTTAACCCCTAGATATATAAACTCCTAAATTCATAAACAATAAACCCCTAGGTTATCAACCATAAATCATAAATCTCATTTTTTTCCCTCATTATATATAGTTATATTTTTAAATTATTTAAAAGTTTTTTTTACTATCATATTAATGATAAAATATATTATGGGTGAGATAAAAATAATTTGAAATTACTTTTTTATTATCAAGAGACTATACAATCTTATTATATGAAGTACAACATTTAAAGTTATAAATTATTATTTAGTGATATGTATTACTTAGATTTTGAATCAATTTAAGTTTTGTAAAAATATTTTAATAAAGAGTTTATTAGTTTATTATTATTTTGTTGTCATTATTATAATATCATTCCATCAACTAGCTTATAGTGAATTAATATTATACATTATTCTTATGATTATTATATCTAAAGTAATAAGCATAAATATTAAATTTAGTTTGTAAACAACATTAAAAATTATTATTTTTAAAGACTATAACCTTCAAAAATGATATAAATTTCATAAAAAAAAATTTTTTTGTAGTTTATTTTTTAGACTAAATCCATAAACATTTAAACACCTAAGCCGCTTAACCTCTAAACTCGTAAACCCCTAAACTCATAAATCCAAAATCATTAACCTTAAATCTCATTTTTTTATCATCATTATAATTTTATATATGCATTTTAATTATTTATAAGTTTATTTTTACTAAAATTATAAATACAATATATATTATTAATAAGATAATTATAATTTTTTAAAAAATTATTTATCACCAAAAGACTAAAATCTTATAAAAAGAAGTAAAAATTTCAAAGTTAAAAATTATTATTAAGAAATTTATTTTACTTAGATATTAAATTATTGTAAGTAATGTAAATATATATTAAAATATATTTATCTCATTTATAATTGTTTATTAATTTATTTGTTGGTCATTATTATAATACCAATCATGAAATAGCTTATATTGAATTAACATGATATAATATTTGTGAGATCATTATTATTATAAAAGATTATGTATAATTATTGAATTCATATTAAAAAATATATTTTAAATATATTCTATTTCCAAATGGTATAACCTTAAAAAATGATATAAAATTCACAAAATAAAAATTTTTTTAGTTCATTTTTTAAATACAACGCATAAATTCTTACACACTAAAACCCCTAAACCCCCAAATGCATAATCCCCTAAACCCCTAAAACTCTAAAACCCCTTAACTTCAAAACTTCATTATCGTTAAACCCCAAAACCCCTAAATTCCTAAATCCCTTAAACACCTATTATACCTCTAAATTACTAAGCCCCTAAACTCATAAACTCCTAAACCATGAAACCAATAAATATCTAAATGCCTAAACCCCTAAACTTCTAAATCTCTAAACTCATAAACTCTTAAACCCTCAGACTCAAAAACTCTTAAACCCCTAAACTTCTAAATCATAAACCATAAATCTCATTTATACATTTTAATTCTCTATGAATTTATTTATACTAAAATATTAATTATAAAATATATTATGGCTGCGATAAATATAATTTAAAATATATATATATTAGCAAGAGAGTATGTACTCTTATAAAAAGAAGCACAAGTTTAGAAGTCAAATTATTATTTAGTAATATTGTTTACATAGATTTTAGATCATCTTAAGTATTGTAAATATATTTTAACAAATATTTATCTCATTTATAATAGTTTATTAACTTATTTTTTGATCATTATTATTATATCAATAATAAGAGTAGTTTTATATTGAATTAACATTATATAACATTTGTAAGATTATTATAACTAAAATGTTAAGTATAAATATTGAATTTATATTAGAAAAAAAATTAAAATTATTATATTTTCACAATTTATAATATTAAAATATAATATAAAAATTATAAAATAATGATTTTTTATTTGTGCATTTTTTAAACTAAATCCATAAACCCCTAAACATTTAAACTCATAAGACCCTAAATGCCTAATACTCTAAAACCCTGAACCCCTAAATCCCAAAACTCTAAAATCTTTAAACTCCTATACCCCTAAACCCCTAAACACCGATACCCCAAAACTCCTAAACTCTTGAACCCTTAAACCTCTAAACAACTAATCTATTATAACCTAAATAGCAAACTATAAATCTCAGTTTTAATCATTATTTTAAATTTAATTATAATTTTTAATTATTTATAAGTTTATCTTTTACTAAAATATTAATTACAAAATTTATATGATTGAGACAAATAAAATTTAAACAAATTTGTTTATAATCAAGAGAGTATACAATATCATAAAAAAAGTATAAAATTAAAATTAAAAAATTATTATTTAGTAATATGTTTTACTTGTATTTTGATTATTTTAAGTATTGTAAATATATTTTAATAAATATTTTCTTGTTGATGATATTTTATTAAATTATTTTTTGGTCATTATTTTTATTCATAAGATTAAAAATAATTTAAAATACATTGTATTTCCAAAAGTTATAACATTTAAAAAAGAAACGTATAATTCAAATCTAACTCAGCGATGGATCATCAAAGAAATGCAATAATCCATTTCTATTAAAAAATAGATTTAAAAATAGAATTTTTGGTTTCTATTGTTTGCAACATGAACAAATTCCAATTGCGTAGTTTTTGTATATTATATACTATATAATGTCAGATAACAAACATAAATGTTTATAAATTTGAAAACATAATTTATAAAGTAATTAAAAAAAGATTAATACAAAAGCCATAATTTTGGATTAAAAATATACGTCGCAAAAAATTAAAAACACATCACAAATAACTACGAGTCCTCCTCTTGGTGAGTATTATCCTCTATAGATTTGGATATATCTACTTCAAATTGATGAAAAATAGATGATGTATCGGTTAAACTACACATAATTTTCTTCATCTTCAAAATCTTCTATTGTATTTCTTTCTCTCTTTTATTCTTTCCTCCTCTCTTTTCAATATTTTCTCCTTTTTTTTTCAATTCTTTGATTTTCTTTTGCATCTCCTCATTTTTTCTATGCAATGTATCTTGAATATCTTGCATCTCCTCGTGCAACTTTTTATCAAATATCTTATTGTACTTAGAAGATGATGATGAAGAATCCAAATAAAACCTGGATAAAATATAGATGCATGGATAAAATATAGATCCATTTTTTTGGCTCCACTACAACAGCTCGAAGGTAAATATATGCAACAACAATCTCTTACACCTCTGTAGAATTATCTGTCAATTGAAAAGCAATTGGAATCATATTTTTTCACAGCTTCTTACAATTGTTAAAATATAACATGACTCATCAATTACTATATTAAACTATATTTTATATTAGTATAATAAACTATCCTTTCGCTACCACAAAATATTTTAAAAATAAAGTTAGTAATTACATTTACCGAGTTCATAAATAATAAATCATTAGTTATTATAAAAAAATTTACTTGAGTTTACATTTTATTTATAGTTAAAGCCAAATAATCAATATTTTTAAATATTGTTCTTTTATTATTTGTAATTGTCAAATGAAACTGTAAGTACAAAATGAGAAACTCACATTTATATCATTTGAATGCTTATTCATAAATGATTCATCATTCTTCTTGTATATTCGCTTGAATACCTCAAATGATATCGGTGGACATCCCAACTCATTCTCTTGAAAATAAATATTAGTTATTATTAAGATACACCATTCAGTATGACATAAATATTATCCTCTAGATTATAAAATTTAAATAATAATAAGAAATAAAAGATAATTATACTAGACCTACCAAATGTTGGTAGGTCGCCTTTGAACCTCCAATATGTTTTGAAAGTTCTGATCCATCATCTACTTTTTATGATCGACGATTGTGTGAAGCCACCTTGGACAATACCTTGAACTATTTGCTATTCTAGTATTCCCACAACTTTATCTATATACTTAGGATACACTATTAGGCTTTATATCTTTAAATTTATAGTATATAGAGATTGACTTTTTTATTAAGTCATTTTTATCTCTAAGATTAAATTTACTTAAAATACACCTATAAATAATATACTCTGAGTTCGGGTC
The DNA here is from genome assembly GCA_029783825.1 of Sapria himalayana. Lineage (NCBI taxonomy): Eukaryota > Viridiplantae > Streptophyta > Magnoliopsida > Malpighiales > Rafflesiaceae > Sapria > Sapria himalayana. Next base: position 1,563,193 of record JAREIK010008629.1, on the reverse strand, counting down.
TAGATTAATTTGTTGTTATATATATATATATATATATATATATATATATATATTTGTAAAAAATTTATTAATAAGAAATTATATTTTTACATTTATACTCAAATAGTAAAGGTTATATTTGTTGTATAATGAGTAATTTTTATTATATCATTTCCATCTCTTAAATTAAGCTTTGTGATCAAAATCTTCATTAAAATAAACGTATTAATAATATATTTTATTTATTAAAGTATAGATTAATTTATTGATAATTATTATATTCATTATAAGAACATTATTTAAAAATATTAAATGTGAGATAATAATTATTATAAAAAATTACTAGAAAGCTTATAATAATTCAAAAATTAAGAAAAAAAATATATTAATAAGAAATATTGGTTATTTAAAATTTGATTTATTTCTTTTAAGTCATAGCATTCAAATAATGAGTAATTTTTATTAAATTATTTTTATTTAATCTTAAATTAAGTTTTATACTAATTATTTTAGATAAAATACATTTATAAATACTACACCATGTTGATTCAAGTATAAACTAATTCATTGAATAATATCATAATCATGATACAAAATAAATTAATAAAATATTAGGATTGAAATACATAAAAATTATTAATATAATTATAATACTTATAGTGATTCAAATTTAATATATAAAAATACACTAGTTAGTAAATTATGGTCTTTTAAATTTTGGTTCATTTGTTGAAGGGTATGATTTTGGAAAATGAGAAATTCTTATAAACTAATTTTTGTTTCTCTTAGATTTAATTTTTACATTTAAATATTTTAGTAAAAATAAATAAATAAACTAATTTTTTGATAGATTAAGTATAGACTAATTTGTTGATGGAGATTATATCCGTGACAAATAAATAAATAAAATATTAGATATGCAATAAATAATTACTAGAAATATAATTATAGTATTTAAAATAATTTAAAATCTAAATAAAAAAAATTATGTGAATACACTTACTAACACGGAATTTTGGTCTTTTAAATTTAACTCATTTATATAATATTTTAGTTTTTGAATAAATTAATAATTTCAATTAAATTACATTTTGTCTATACAATTAATTTATGTTCTAAATGTCTTAATTAAATAAACTTAAGAATAATTAGCCGTTTTAGTTTAAATATAAACCAAATTATTGATTGATAGTACACTTGTGATTAGGAAAGATATTTTAATAAAATTTTAAAAAAATGTATTTTAAAAATTGAAAAGTTATATTAAATTGAATACTTATAATTATTAAAAAAAAATCAAGTACTTATAATAATTCAAGGATTGTAACATTTTGAATAATGACTTGATTTTTTAAAATTATAATCTTTGAATAATAGGTAATTTTAAATTAATCATGACTTGATTTATTTATTTATCATATTCATGATAAATAAATAAATTAATAAAATAGTATAAATAGATAATATAATTTTAAAATATATAATTTAAAAGTCATCGATACTGAAATTGATTCAAAATATAAGCTAACAACTTATTAATAAGGATTTTTTTTTCTTTTGAATTTTGAATTATATTTTTAAGATTATGGGCTTTGAGTAATTAATATTTTTATCAATGTATTTTTTAATTTTTTAATTTTAGTTTTGTTCTCATATTTTAGGGCCCGTTTGATAAAATTGAAAAAATAAATTATTGAAAAATAAGTGCTGAATTTTATAAGTGTTGAATTTTTATTGAAAAACTATTTGATAAATTATTGTTAATTAAATGCTGAAGATAAATATATTGTTTGATAATTGTAAATGTTGAATATTGAAAATGATATATTTTATATATTTATCTTTATTATCATTGTATTACATTTTGTCCAACATAAATAGAATTTTTAATGAAATTTTTTTTTCACTACACTTATTAATTATTATAAAAAATAAAATCACTAAAAACATATCTATAAATATAATCATGAATCCAAAAAAGAAATAAAAATATTTAAAAAATAACAAATAAAATCTAAACTCTTTAAAACTATCCAAGATTTTTAATATAAAAATAAAAATTAATGATCAACTAGTTGATTTGTTATTTTTTCTCTTAAATTAATCATGAAAAAAACTTAGGGTTAGATTTTGTAGTTACAAAGAAGGTGGAGAAGATATATTTACAAACATAACTGCAGCACGAATGAGAAAACGAAAAAGAAAAAAAAATACAAAATGTTAACATAAAAAAAAAATTTGTTAAAAATTTTTTCCATTCAACATTAAGTAGGTATCTACCTACTTAATATTTTAAATGGTATTTCAATTAAAATTTTCAATTAACAACTCCCAAAAAAAATTAAGTGGTTTATCAAACAGCCTTTTAGTTAAAATAAAATTATGAAAATAGGTTATGTTAGGCAAATATAAACTAATTTGTTGAATGATAATGTATCTAATACAATAAATAAATAAATTTATAATTTTATTAAAATATAAGATAAATAATTATTAAAAATACAAATAGATTAGTTAAATAAATCAAAATAAAGAATTGTAATCTTTCAAATTTTCTCATTTCATCATTATTATTGTCCTTAGATAACAAATACTTTTTATTTCTTTCAAATCAAACTTATGGCTTGATATTTCTTTTTTATAATATTGATATTATATTCATGACAAAAAAAAAAATAAATTGATAAAATATTCAAAATGAGAACATAAACTTATATATAAATCAAATATATTACTGATAAGTAATTCTAACTTCATCTATAAAATGATTATTTCTTTAAGGTTATAAACATTTTAATAATACGTAATTTTTAAATTAATATATTAGTTAAACTAAATTTATAGATAATATCACTTATTATTTAAAATATGAACTAATTAGTTTATTGATATTACATTCATGATAAAAAATAAATTAATAAATTATTAGTTATGAGATATAAATAATTTTTAAAACATAATCAAAATACTAATAATAATTCAAAATTTAAGTAAAATAACTTACAAATAATGAAATTTAATCCTTTAATTTTTAATTTTCTAAAAGTATATTATTTGGATAATACATAATTTTGTATATCATTTATTTTATCTCAAATTAAATGTCATAGTCAATATTTCAATTAAGATAAACTTATGAATACTTTTTTTTGTTAATTCAAGTATTGATTAAATTGTTAAAAATATTACTTCCATTAAAAAGATAAATTAATAA